>JBBPJT010001084.1:0-11477 GCA_038088895.1 Xerocomus potaroensis | reverse complement strand
GGAGACAAATTCTACTTCCTTTGAGAACCAATCAACAACTACTAAGATCACGTTGTAACCATTAGATAATGGTAGGTCCATGATGAAATCAGCAGAGATATGTATCCAGGGCATATCTGGTACTTCAAGTGAATGTAGTTTTCCTACTGGTGCTTTGTTAGAGGAGTTGAATCATGCACATTGGTCACATCTAGCTATGTGGTCCTCTACTTGTTTAGCCATCCAGGGCCAGAAATAGCTTTATTTGATTAGTTCTAAGGTCTTTTCGTTACCCAGGTGTCCTGCCACTGGTATGTTGTGATGATTGGTAATAAGGTCTTGCTAAAGATTATCTTTATCTAGCATGTACATCTTTCCTTCCCAGTACAGTATTCTGTCCTGTTCCTTGCAGGTCATGTATTCTTTGTATAGTCTATGTACTTCTGTTTCTAGTAGCTTAGCACTAGTGTCTTTAATTCTTCCAGCATGATCTCCTTCATTAGCAATTCCAATCATAAATTGGATCTTGTTGGAGTTAATAACTGTTATGCCCTTATTGTTGTCATCTATTCCCTTTGTGTGATCTTCTCTGCATGAGAGTGCATCAGCCTTGCCCATCATCACACCAGGTTTATATAGCCATAGAAAATTAAACCCAGATAGATACTATGCTCATTGCACCTGTTGGTAGTTTAGGTCTTGCCATTTCATAAACCACTGTAGATTAGCATGATCATTCCATATCTCAAATTTGTACTTGGCACCTTTGAGATAGTGGTGCCATATCTCCAATGATCTTATCATGCTAAGTATATCTTTATTAGCAACTGTTATGGTTTTTTGTTCCAGATCCTTGTTTTCCTCTAGTATTGGGGTTTCTTCATGAAGACACCATCATCCCTCCCTTTGCTCCTGCTTATAGATCTCCCGTCTGACTAGTCACCTATACTAGTGTCAGACCATTATGATTAGATCATCTCAGTATCGGATCATTATCTGATATCTGTTATGCTTACGTATTGGTGTACTTTACCTGACATGGACCTCCTTCTTGATCAAGCATACCCTTGACCTCAATCTATTCATAGAGATACTGTTCTCACACAGTGTAGAGACACCATGCTTCTTTTGTCCTTGTGGCTTACTTCTTACACCCCATGAGGTGTGCTTCTTGCTTCTAGGGTTTAGGGCCTACTCTTGGGTTTAGGGTATTTCCATATATAGCACATTAGGTAACCTGGTCTGTGTGTGATCCTAGTAGGTATATAATGGTAGTACTTAGTGACAGCTGAACCCTAAGTTCAGCTTTAACTTTGATTCCCTACCTGTACCTTGCCTAGCATAGGCATTATTATCTCAATCCATGTCTTTCCTTTGATGTTTCCCCTTGTGTCTGATCCCAGCAAGTGTGCTCTTCAAAACCTTGGGCAATTTGTGTTGAGAGAGATAGCCTGCAGGCGGGTGCAGGCAAAATCGTAACAGGATGAGTATAGCCTTTGAAAGGTTCTTGTCTTGATCTTCATGCTGAAGGTATTGTTGCCTCTCAAGCTGGAGGACTTATATTGTGAATTGGTGAAGTTGAATGTCTGAACAATTTGCTAGGCAAGTGTCAGAGAAATCAGAAGATCTATTGACTAGTATGTTGCAAGATACAAAGGAGAAACAACTCAAGGTATTTGTACATCTGTGCTAGGGTTTAAGTAGGTATTGGGATGGCACACAGACCAAGTGGTGTCTGAAACGAAGTGGAACGGAAATATAAAGTGAAGTACACCGGTCAGTAGTTAAGCTGATGTAAAGTGATACGCACGCTAGGCAGAGGGATTAAGCCTGTGGTGGACATAACAAGATGGAACGGAACTTAAAGTCAGACACTTGTGTAACCAGGTGACAAAGACCCTTATGGTTCAAGTGAACAAGACTGGGGAGTCTTGGTTGCTGACCGTCGGGTATTTATATTCCAAGGATCCGCACATGGACCAAGCTATGCTACGTGTACATAAGCAAAGAGAACATTATGCTACTGGCTACACTATTATTATACAAGTACATGAGTAAGAGACAGATAAGAGCGAGTTATGCCATTGGCTAATGAGCGTTATTTGAAATGGAGTGAGTCATGCTGAGTCATGCGCAGCAGCGAGCGACTATTGCTATTGGCTAAGGCAGTGGTCCTTACCAATCCGCAGCATGCGTTAATACTGCCATTGGACAAGAGCTCCATGGCTTGGTAATGCGCAGCCTGTATTTCAAATAGGCTGAGTAATGCGCAGCTGAGTGATAAACACTATTGGCCGATAAGCTCAACGACTGAGTCATCAGGAGTCAGAAAATAAGAATAGCCCATAGGGGCCGAAGAAGACTCTTGAGTCATACACAGCCTCGCTGGATGGAGACGAAAGAAGTCAGAATAAGTCAACTACCTAAAATGGCTGTATAGCCTTCCACATGACCCATGGAGATAGAAGTTCTGAAGAAGAAGGGTCATGTGACGTGGAACGTGACTTAGATTAGATCACGTGATATCCACTGATAAGATAAACAGAGAAAAGAAAGATAAGATGATTACTTAGCTTTACTATTCGGGTTCCTTACGTCGGATGTGTACACTTCGTGTAATGGCAGGGTTCTACCCGGAAATGCAGCCACGACCTGCTTCTTGTACAGCAGTAGGGTTTCCGGGAGAATACAACCAGAATCCGTTAGTATTCGTCAGTTGTAGCATCAGTATGCTTAGGCGTTAATCGAGCGATGGGACTGTTCAGGCGACGATAAATGCAATTTTCGTAACAGTGTCTGCTGCAGAATGACTCATCCTGAGTCATGTCAAGTCATGGTCAATGGTAACTATGCAACCATCAATCAAGGGAAGTAAAGGGGACGTAAGGCATTCAAGAAGCAAAGGCTTGAAGTGGAAATAGCGTCCAATCATGGGAAAATCAGTCAAGACAATGGAAAGGTTATCATATGTTCAAGAAAGGAAAGATTGTGAAAAGATAAAGGAACTAGGGGAATAAAACATAACAGGGACAAGTATAGCCTTTGAAGAAGTTCTTGATCTGGGCCTTCATGCTAAAAGTATCTATGCCTTGCAAGCTGGAGGTCTTATATCTGGATGTCTGTGGAGTAGACTGTCCAAACAAGTTGCAAAGCAAACATTGGAGAAACCAGTGGATTGATTGACTAGTATGTAAGTCACAGGATACAAAGGAGATTCTACTTGGTATACTAGTACATCATGCTATGGTCTAAATAGGTATCTGGATGGTGCACAGACCAAGCTGTGTCTGCTGCAGAATAACTCATCATGAGTCATGTTGAGTCATAGTCAATAGTAACTATGCAACCATCAATCAAGGGAATAAGAGGGATATGAGGCATTCTAGAAGTGAAGGCCTTAAATAGAAATAGTGTCCAATCATGGAAAACATTGATAAGACAATGGAAAGGTTATTGTTACTGTTCATGGGGACACTGTCATCCCTCTTTTGCTCCTATCTCTTGCCATATGACTAGTTGCCATACTAGGGTCATACCATTATGGAAACCATCTGTTGAGTCATCAGAAACAACTTGACTATTATGACTCATCATCCCAAACAGGTGTACCCTTGACCCTGTTCTTCTATGGTCATATGGCATGCTGTTGCTGTGCTTCTCTTGTTCTCGTGGCCTTTTTCTGCTTCTACCATGAGGTGTGCTTCTTGCTTCTAGGGTTTAGGGCTTACCCTTGGGCTAAGGATATTTCTATATGTAGCACATTATGTAACATGGTCCATGCATGTCCCTAGTAGGTATATAAAGATAGTACATAGTTGGCTGGAATCCTAGGTTTCAGCTTTAATGTCAGTTCCTTGCTTGTACCTTGCCTAGCTTTAGGCATTATCAATCCATCCTCCTTCCTTTTGCTACTCTTCCACATTGCTTGATTCCATCATGTGAAGACCTTCAAGTTCATGGAAAGCACATGAAGAGTGTCATTGGCCTGCAAGCAGGTGCAGGCAAAACCATAACAGTTATCATAGAGATTGAAAAGAAAAGATCAGGGAAAGACAATAAAAGAAAAGGGGTCCAACAGAATAAAATGTAACATTACCCCCTTAGTACATTAAAAGTCACTGTACTTTCAAAAGAATTCATGAAAAGAAGAGTAAACAGGCAAACCAGTTATGTTCCCATATCCAATGTCATCAGTTTGATCATTGTAGTCAATAGGGTTGGAATCAGGAGGCATGTCATAATCTATGTGTGAGATGGTTGCAATGGGTGAAGATAGTAATGAGTTAGTGAAAAGAGTAGAGCTTCTTATTGAAGTAGGTGTATCATCTGTCCAAGCTGGAACTCCCCATCCTGCATCTGCTTGATCAGATGGGGTAGGACTAGATTCTCTTTCATACACTGCCATCCTTTGAGTGAATTGATCCATGGCTCTCTGCATCCACTGGGAAGAGTTTGAAATATTGGTAGCAGTTTCTTGGATAGAGGCTAACACTCAGTCAGCTAAAGCATCCACAACTTGATCTGGGGCTGGATGATAAGACCCTATTGATGAAGGGGTATGGGAATAAGATGTGATTTGTCTGGAACATCAGCTGTGATGAGAGGAAGAGGATGAGGAGGGAGATGATTGTCTAGGAGAATGACAAGTGCTGGAACAAAAGATGGGGTGTGCCCCAGGGCATGTTGTCAACAATAGGGGCAGGCATTGTTACGTTTTATTCCCCTAATACCCCTTTTGTCTTGATTATCTTTCTCTGATCTTTCCTCTTTTGAACATATGATAATCTTTCCATTATCTTGACCTTCTTTCCCATGATCCAGACACTATTTCCGTTCAAGGCATAGCTTCTTGCATGCTTTGTGATCCTCCTTATCTCTCTTGATTGATGGTTGCTTAGATACCTTTGGCTATGACTTGACATGACTCCTGATGAGTCATTCTGCAGTAGACACTGCTTGGTCTATGCACCATCTAGATACCTACTTAAACCTTAGCACAATGTACGATAGATCCTAAGTAGAATCTCCCTTGTATCCTACAACCTACAAGTCAATTGATCCATTGGTTTCTTTTGATGTCTTGCTTAGCATCTCGTCAGATGGTCTATTTCACTGATACTTTGATCTAAGTCCTCTGGCTTGTGAGGCATCAATACCTTCAATGCAAAGGCCCAAGAACTCAGATCCCCTTTTAAGAGCTATGCTCATCCCTACCTGGGCCAAGCATAACAGGCATATTCTTGGCAATCTCACTTTAGCTGTCTCAAGCAGCAGCAGAAGAAACAACTATTGTGGTATTGTGGATGATTTGGGGAAAGTACTGGCCCCATCTGAGTTTGTAACTGCTCAGCTATACAAGCATGTTCTAGTTGTTCCATGACTTGGTTAAACACCTCTTCCATATGTGGGGTAATGACTGAATCTGCAGAGGGGGTGGATGAAGCAGGTGAAGGAATGGGGACTGCTGGGAGAGATATGGATCTCTGAGATCTATCTGGGTTACAAAGGGCTCGAGCTTGTCATTGTAATAAGAAGTCTATATTATCAATGAGTTCCAACATGTTCAACAGGTATAATGCAGTAATGAGGTGATCTTGAAGTATAGACAATCATAGGAAGATGGTAGAAGATGCCACTGGGACATCTTGTGCAGTAGGAGGTTCTTGTTTGAATATGGTGGTAATGGCAAAAAGAGCAGCATACTGGTTGTATGCCTTTAAAAGGAGTCCTAAAACAGAATGTGCATCTAGAAACATATCAAGGGCCATGGAGAAGCATGGGTCTTCAAGTTGGTTGGTCAATCATTCTATGTCTTCAGGGTTAATAGGAATATGGAAATCAGTATGGTAGGAGTGGGTAACAGTGGTAAAATCATAAGTGATAGAGGGGTTCATTTTCAATAATGTGAGGGGTGAGTTTGGGAATCAAACATCTTGGGGTGGGCCTTTTTGTAGGCTTTTAGGGCCTTCTTGGCATTTTTCAGATTCTACTCAGATTCTCATGAGTCATCTTCTGGCAGATAACCCTTTCATCAGATCAGGTAGGAGCAGCCATTAGGGGGATCACAGTGCTTTAATATTCATTTGATTTTGAATTGCTCTTCAGAGGCAATTAGATCAGGGGGTGGTTTTGGGAAGTTTTTGCTGTGCATACTATTTTTGTGATAGGGTGATAGAAGAGAAGCATGGAAAACAGGGTGTATTTTCCACATTGGTGGAAGTTGGAGTTGGTAGGAAAGTGGAGAATAGGTTTGGGTAATAACAAAGGGTCCTTCTCTTTTTGGTGCAAACTTTGGGTTTTGCATAGAATGTCACAAGTTCTGTGCTTCTAGCCACACCTTATCTTCTTTCTGAAAAAATGTGAAATTTTTCATTGTTTGAGCTTTTATTACTTGTTGGGCAAGTTTGTATATGGCAAGAGCTTTGTTTCAGGCAAAGGTAAGAAGCCAAAGATATTCTTCAATTATGAGAAGGTCAGTTTCAGTGATTATGGAGGGGAGAGAGCAGGATTCATAACCCATCATAAGGAAAAAGGGGGATTTATTGATGATGGAATAAGGGCAGTGATTGTGTACAAATTCAGCAAATGTAATGTTCTCTGCCCATGCTATAGGATTACTGCTGCAATAGATGTGCAGATAAGTCTCCAATTCTTGGTTAACCCTCTCAGTCTCTCTATCAGTCTGGGGATGATAAGCAGTAGAAAGGAAAAGGTTGTATCCCAGGATACATCCTAGTTCTTTCACAAAGGAGGAGGCAAACTGAGGGCCACTATCTGAAATAATTTTATCATATAAGCCAAAGTAAGAGTAGACCTTTTTGAAAAACAGGGCTGCAATGTTTTCAGCTGTAGCAGTTTTCTTTGTAGAGCAAAGAATCACCCCCTTAGTAAACCCATGGTTGACCATGACCAAAAGCAAATCAAAGCCCTCAGAAGAGGGGAGATTAGTAATCAGATCACAAGAGATCTGTTGGAATGGGCAGGAGGCAAAGGAGGGAATAGGAAGGAGAGGAGGAACAGTAGAGTGCATATTGGTCTTATTCTGCTGGCAAATAGCACATCCTTCCACATAGTTACAGATGAAGACTGCAAGACCAGGCCACCAGAATTTAGAGGCAACCATCTGATGGGTTTTAAGGACACCAGGATGTCCTGCAGTGGCATAATTGTGAGACCAGGCAATAATGTCTTGTTGAAGAGAAAGATCATTGGAGACATAAATATAGCCTTGATAAGTAAGGATACTGGCATCATATTTCCAATTGGAAAGTCAGGAGTGAAAGTGAATAGATACCTTGCTGCTGAGTGTGTGCAGGAAATCAAGAACAATTGGATCTGAAAAGGAGGAGTGTGTGATTTTCTGGGAGAGCTCAGTGTCAATCATGGAGATAAAGATATCAGGGGGAAGGAGGGTAACATTTTTATTGTCAGGTGGTTTGTCAGGAAGATGGTCAGGTTGCTGGGAAAAGGCATCTGGGGCAGTAAGAGTTCATTCAGGGGCATGGATAAGATGAAGATCATAGTCAGTGAGATCTAACAACCACCATACTTGGCAACAGTTCAATTTCTGGGGTTGATAGAAGTATGTCAAATTCTTGTGGTCAGTGAAGACCTGACTAGAGTGGGGAGATCCTTGAAGGAAATGTTTCCACAAGGAAAGCATGCAAATGATTGTGAGGAGTTCACAATCATAAACATCATAGTTCCATTCTGCTGGAGAAAATATCTGAGAGAGATATCCACAAGGGTGCCAGACACCATTTATGTCAGTTTGAAGAAGAACACCTCTTAAAGCATACAGGGAGGCATCAGTTGTGATGGCAAAAGGTTTGGAATAGTTAGGCAATTGGAGAACAGATTGAGAAAGGAACATCCTTTTCAATATATCAAAGACTGTTTGATGTTGTTCTATTTATTACCAAGGTTGGGATTTTTTTTTTCAGATCAAAAAAAGGTTGGGTGATGTTGGAGAAATGGGGAAGGAATTGTCAGTAAAAATTTGCAAATCCTAAAAAGGATCACACTTCTCATCCTCATTTCAGTGTTGGCCAGTCTTGGATTCCAGCAAGCTTAACTGGATCCATGGCTAATTCACCATTCTTTATAATCATTCCAAGGTATTCTATCTTGGAGATATTGAACTTGCACTTTTCTAGCTTGAGATACAAGTCCAACTCTTTCATCCATTGAAGAACACACTTAGTGCATCATTCATGTTTGGCAGGGTCATTTGAAAAGATTAACAAATTGTCCATGTATATAATCAGCCATCCTTCAGCAATCATGTCTCTGAAAGAGTTATTCATGAATTACTGGAAGGTGGAAGGGGAATTGGAGAGACCAAAGAACATATCAGTTGGTTCAAAGAGTCCTTGATGAGTTATAAAGGCAGCTTTCCATTGATTGCTGTCCTTAATACAGACATTATTGTATTTTTATTGTATGTCAAACTTGGTGAAATGGGAAGCTCCTTTGAGCTTGGAGATGAGGTCAGAGATGAGGGGTAAGGGGTAAGCATCACAAACAGTATGTTCATTGACATATCTGTAATCCTGGCAATGATGGAGTCCTCCATCTTTCTTTTTGATGAAGAAAAATGGAGATGCTTGTGGTGACTTTGATGGGTGAATCTTACCTGTTTGAAGATGTTCATTGATAAAGTCATCTGCAGCTTTTCATTCATCAGGGGAGAGGGGGTCTTCAGAACAAAGGTCTCTTTCATATTCAGGATGTGGTCATACAGTGTCCTCAAAAACCCTTTCCATGTTGGACTCAAAAGTGTTGTGTGAAGTATACCACTAAAGGGCATGGGAATTGCGCTTAGCTTTGGTGGGGCTATAAATAGTACATACTATTGGCTATAATATTGCTTCCTGGGTCATGTTATTTGGATCAATGGCTGTGAAGATATACCCAAATTAAAACAGCTATGTCATGGAAACAGTTTTTCACCTTTTGAATTCAACTAGGTATTTGGATAATATCAATACTTGGTATAGCCTTCTTTTGCTCTAAGCACAGCCTGAACCCTTCTAGGCATGCTTTCAATCAATTTCTAACACTCCTCAACTAGTATCCTATCCTATTCTACTTCAATCTTTTCCCACAATTCATGAACTCAATTCAAGGGGTTTTATGCTCTGCAAGCCTCCTCTTGAGCCAAACCCAAAGATGTCCAATAGGGTTCAGGTTAGGAGATTGTGCAGGACAAAAAATAGTCCTGAATTCTTGCTTATTTAGCCAGTCCTTGACTCTTTTGCAAGTATGCTTGAGATTATTGTCTTGCTGAAAAATGGTATTAGATGGATTAAAACCGTAATACTCCAGGGTTTGCTGGAGTTTATCCTTCAAATTTTGAAGGTAGAGGTCTCCATTTATCCTACTATCAATCTTAGCAGCAAAACCAACTCCCTCCCAAGTCATGCAGCCCCACATTATCAAAGAACCTTCTCTATGTTTGTAGTTTTTTCTACCAATCTATCACTGGGTTTTTTTTTTTGAGATCTATACCTTTCCATATGACCTCAGGCAATTAATTTTAGTCTCATTAGACTATTCTAGCCCTCTATGGTCCAATCCTTGCATATATGGGCAAAGTTTAAGCAAGCCTTGCAAATCTACCAAAAAAGAGAGGGTGTTTGGACTTGACCTTGGCCTTCACGCCAGCTTTCTTGAAGTGCAAACAGACTGTGTTGGTGGAAAGGAGCTAGTTAATGATGTTGACAATGGTTTTGGTGGCTTGAATGACATTTTCAGCCTTTCCAGAGATAATAAAGTGTTGGGCATAACAAATACTAGTAGTGGAAAGCTTGAAAAGATGACTTTCAAAAGCTTTGCAAAGTGTAGGACACTTCTTGGAGTAACATTTCAACATAGCAGAAGGGCTAACACCAGTTTGCTAGGCAATGGCTTCAGCAGAATGACCAGCATTAAGCAAGGAAAGAATAATGCTTTGTTGGGAAAGAAAAAGAGATTTGACCATAGTAGAGGTTGGAAATCAAATGTGTGGGAACATTTTGAAACTCAGATATACTAATTATATGTATATCTTTGTTTGTATTAATACACAATTGTGATTATTGTATGATTTGACTAAGATCCTAGTGAGCAATTGAAAAGGTGAAAAACCCTTTCCATGATGTAGCTGTTTTAATTTTGGTATATCTTCACAGCCATTGATCCAAATCACATAACTCAGGGAGCAATATTATACCCAAGAGTATGTAATATTTATAGCCCCACAAAGCTAAGCACAATTCCCATGCCCTTTAGTGGTATACTTCACACAACACTTTTGAGTCCAACATGAAAAGGGTTTTTGAGGTCACTGTAAGGTCAGGAAGGGGGAACATGTTCCATTGCTTCTTTAGAGAAGATGGAAGTGAATTTGCTATATTCCAAAGGGAGGGTGGCCTTTAATTTCACTTTTTCAGCAGCAATGGCTAACTCCATAGATTAAGTAAGTTTAGCCACTATTTTGGATATTCTAGGGGAAATGACCATTTGTCCTTCCATGTGATGGAGGGTAGCAATGGTATATGCATTTAATTGCCAGTCCACAAGTTGTTCTGGTGTTTCTTCATCTAGGTATTGATGGAGTCCCTCAACTTCTATGTCATTGAGGACTATGTGGTTGAGAGGAAGTGGTTCCTTTGTTGGTTTTCCTTTTGACAGGTAAGAGGCTCAAGCTCCTATATATTTGAGCTAAAGATTGAGGGATTTAACTAAGGATTTGTCTAAGGTGACAGTTCCTTTCTTCCAGTCAATAACTGGATTTTGTGACAGTTTTGCCTGCACCTGCCTGCAGGCCTCTACACTCCTGAATGCACTCTTCACGATCTTGAAGGTCATTCTTGGACAGGATCAAGCCATATGAAGGAGTAGCAAAAGAAGGGAAGATAAATTGAATAATGCCTAAAGCTAGGCAAGGTACAAGCAGGGAACCAACGTTAAAGCTGAAACTTTGTTACGTTTTTTAAGTAAAAACCTACTTGCGCTAAAGCTTAGCAAGGGGTTTACCGTTGAAACAACCCTTGACGTCTACGTTAGTGAACAAACGTATGACGAATACTTGATACGACATCCCTCGACTACCCCGTATAGCCTACGGTCGTCAATTCCTTCACCTACGCTTTCCCAGTCCGATTAGCCGCTATGCTAAGGTCGGACTGTTATGATTAGATCCCTGGCATCGGATCGCGATCCGAGTGCCGATACCCCTTTGATATCGGATCGTCATCCAATATCTGTTATGCTTACGCGTCGGCACACGTTGCCCGACATGGACTTCCTTCTCGATCAGGAGTACCCTTGACCCTGATCTGTACTTAGAATAGTTCTTCCCACATGGCAAGTAGGGCTGTGCTTCTTTTGTCCTCGTGGCTTCTTTTGTATCACCCACGAGGTGTGCTTCTTGCTTCTAGGGTTTAGGGCTTACCCAGGGTATAGGGTATTGCCATTAGTGGCGCATTAGGTAACTTGGTCTGTGCGCATCCCTA
>JBBPJT010001083.1:0-11485 GCA_038088895.1 Xerocomus potaroensis | reverse complement strand
TGAATCGACCGCCTTTCCTCCTCCTTCTTCCCGCACAAAGACGTCCTTTTTGTGATGTGGGCACCAACATCTCGCTTCAACGAGAGCGCTGAGCAAATCCAAAGGGTTTAAACGGGCCAATTATTGCAACTAGTAACCCATTAGCGCGCTACTCGGCCTTGTCAAGCTTGCGATCCTTGGAGTCCCCGTTGCTGTTCTGCTCCAGTGCAGTGTTGGAAACGCCCGTTTATTGCACCGTTCTTCACTCTTGTACTCGTTCTGGATAACTCTCCATTCTGGGCAACACTGCACCGAATCGACGCCGTAACGTATATTACAATGCCTCTATTCCAGACGTGTCGTACACTGTCGCTTATTGTCGTAACCTCTGTCTAACAGAGTCCCTCGCCTCGGCCTACAACTTCCTCGGCAAGCAGCTCCCATTTTCCTTTCCTCTCCACCACGACCTCTTTCACGTTGTGCACCCTCACGTCTTTCACGCCAACGCTTACCTATACATCCCACATGCACCCCACCACATGTTCATCAATCCGTCATCTTTTGCTTTGAACTCCACAGTCTTTGCTTCCGAGACCATCCCGGTCAATATTCCCTCGGTCAGTCCTTACCCGTTTCCGGACTCGCTGCCCTTGTCCACGCCCCCAGTTGCACCACCTAATCGGTCCTGGATTCCACCTTCGTCTTGTACCACTTCTTCATCAGATTTCCGATCCCTTCCGTCTGTTGGCTGCTCAACAATGGCATCCCCGGCAGTAGCTGGATATCCTCATTACTTGCTTGGAATTAGCAACCCCTCCAGCCAGCCAAGTCCAAGGTGATACATTCCGCTGGTGTGCTCTCCCGTCACTCACCGTACGTCAATTTCAGCATTCTCTCTACTTTGAATCTGCCAAAACCCACTACGGACACAGGTACCAGGGGTACGAGCCTGTCGCCCTCCTCTGCTTCCGGCTCTAATACTGGCGTTTCTGCTCTCCCCACGACTCCTTCGTTTTCGTCCGGGACAACACGAACTTCATCTTCGGTGGTTTTGTCGTCTCCTTCTTCACTCCCTTCTATGAACCCGCCGTCCATGTCAGAATATACCTCGACATCCCCGTTTCCTGTAACGCAATCCTCGTTATCCGCTTCATCATCTTCAGATTCGTCCCATCCCTCCAGTTCGCCATTTACCTCGCCACCTACCTCCATGTCTGTGACAACAGAGAGGCCTCCAGATTCCACTAGCATTGTCGTTGTCCCAACCACTTTGGTGACGTCAGTCGGCTCAGCTTCTTCGACTCCATGGCCAGTTGCGACATCAACTTGGATAATTACGTCCTTCTTTTCGGTTCAGGGAACCTCCACTGCTATTGTCACCTCAGGCGTGGTGTTGAGCACCCAACCTCCCGGGAATGCACTTAACGGGTAAGTGGATGGGTTGTTTCTCTTGTTCATTTGCCCTGCGTGGTTCCATGCGTGATCTAGAGGTTCATTCTCTTGATATCTTCAGTTCGAGTTCCACTACTCTAATTTATTTGCATTTTGCCCCTGTGTCGTCATCATCCGTTTGCCCTTGACTGACTCTCTCTTTTCTGATCACATCGGGCTTACTTTTCTGGCTGTTGTCCGTCAATCTGGGACACGATCTCTGATGCTTGGTGTTTGTTCCGTTGCTATTTTCGTTCACGGCAATACTTCCCGGGGTCCGCATCCATGCATTACAGTCCTGTTCACGTCTCACCGGGTACCGTCGCGGCAATCGTACTTGGAATTGTCGGTGCATTGGCATTCGCTGCTCTATGGCTTTTCTGTGCTCGTAGACGCCATCGTAAGCTGGTTCAAGAAACCGCACTTGGTCCCCCGGTAGACCATGCCTCTGGCCCCCTTGATGATGAGGTGCTCGATGCGAGTGAGCTTGGATATGGGCCTGGAGGTAGCCACGGTGATGCAAGTCTCGCGGACCGAACAAGTCCAACTATGGAAGAACGCTATGCTAGTATCCTAGCGGCCCTTCACTTAACGGATAGGCTTGGTACAAACAATGAAGGAGGGAGCACTGGAGGAGTCTATGGGTCGCCTCATGATACTCGGATCGACATTGATGAGGATGACGGTATCACGCGAGCGTCATCTCCGACACTTCCCGTTCATCCATCTCTCGCCGACGGCCCGCCTTACTCGGTTCTGCTGTCACCTCCGCCCACATCACCACACTCGAGCCTTCGAACGACAAAGCCTACTCCCCCACCATCTGCGTACTTCATAAGCACGGGTCGGAGAAGTTCACCGGGTCCAGATGCCACTACGTGGTTTAGTGGACAAAGTATTGCGCCATCTTATAGCTCCCACTACGCCCGTTCGCAGACACTAGGCTCTGGTTCTGGTTCCGGCTCAGTTGACGCCCTCTCGAGGACACGGTCAGGAAGTGAAGAACCACTTCTGGGTATTGGAAAAGCGACTTCGGAGGTTGCCGCTGGCGTATCTACTGGCGGCGTCAGCCCTACTAGCCTAACTGATCCTGGAAGCATCAGACGTGGCCTTGGGTCTGCGTTTGGGTCAGTGCCAGCTTCGATACACAGTCCTAGCAGTATGTATCCCACTATCCTACACGATTCCTCGGGATCGTATCATGCACGGACTGCTTCCGGAAGTGGATCATACGGGTACACGCGGAGCGTTACACCAAGTAGTTTCGATGTTCTTAGAAGTGTTTCCTCTCAGGGAGCACTGTCTAGCACGTACAGTCACCGCCAGAGCTTTGGATTCAGGTTTGGGTTCAGCAGACAGAGCAGCGCTTCCAGTGGGAGTTTAGGGAAGAAAGCGGCAAGTGGTCGACATAGTTTTGGAGTTCCCCCCACAAGCTTTAAATCGTGGAGGGATCGGGGTTCGTTTTCTTCTGACAGGGAAAAACAAGGGGACAAGCAAAGTGTTGGAGAGATGGATAGGAAAGGAAAAAACAGAAATCCGACATCTACATTTTACCCGGATAGTACGGACGAGAAGCACGGACGAGGAAGTCCTGTTGGAGGCGTCCGTGCCTTGTTAGGACGTTTGCGCATCGGGGGACATACACCCTCTCCTCGTTCCTCAAACAAGGACCTTTCGTCCCCAACAAAACTTCTTGTGGATATGGACCCTGAGAAATGTGCTGGTGGCCGAGTCACCCCACCTCCAATACAAGTACACGTAGCAACGCCGCAACGACGACGGTTTTCGTTCATCCTTTCGAACCCTGATCCGCATCCGCCTTCGCCATATTCAGGGACGGGAGACGTGCTTGCATCGGACCACTCGCCTCATGAAGGATCACATCTGATGCAGGACAAAACGCCGACATATGATCCTCATGAGCCCAGCCCGGTGGCTTTTAGTCCCGCGGCGCTACAGCCTGTAACGGCGTTTCCAACTGACAGGTTGGCAGCCGCTCCGTCGCCGGTGCCCACGGAAGAGTCACGTCTTGCGGAAGGCCTCTTACACCCCCGTTTGCGAACTCAGGGGTATAGTGATGCCAGTTTGAGGGACTTTGAGGACTACTCGAGGCCTATCGGTGGTGTGAGTTCTCTTTCTTTTTTTTTCGTGTTTACCCGTATCTCGTCTTTGGTTCTCACCCCGAACTGCTAGGTGGTGAAAAATAGACTGTACAGTACAACGACATTCGGGACCCAGGAGGATGCCGAGACGAGGAGCCAGACCCGGGAGACACCCGTTCAAGACGGGTTGCTCAGTGATGAGCGTGGACACGAGGGCGAGGGTGATGTTTTCGGGGTGGTTACGCCCATAGGTGTGCCCCGCGACAACCGGTTCTTCAACGACGTACCACAATCCGATCATTCACCGTGATTGATGTGTCACCACGAACACGCGATGCTGTTGCGTGACAGATGGCGGAAACTCTTGGCATGGCATGTTGGCGAGTCGACACCATGATGATGAACATGACAACTTTACGGTTCGTATGCGGTCATATCTATCTTGCCCTTGATGTCTCTGAATGTCATGGCTGCGGGTCTAGGCTCCGAATGTTTTAGAATGTATATTTGGGTTTGACACGTTACACAAGCTTCCGCATGCGCTTAATAATTCCTGATCACTCTGCAAATAACACATGAACATCCCGACGCGCTGGCGCGGTGTACACTATGACGAAGACAAGCCAATCTAATCAAAATGGCCACACATCCCGACTCCGCTTATTGGGTCAAGTCTGCCTTGGGATCTGTGGCCACACTATCACACGTATGAAATGTATTTTGCTCTGTTTTTTTTCCAAGTACTCGCTAGCGAGAGAGACCATTTTTCCTTGATATCTTTCCCGTTACTTCTCTTGATACCTCGGTATAGACGTCGACGACTATACTCCTTTTAATACACGTTCATTTTTTCTTTCTGGGAGTAAAACTTATATATGTTAGCAAGCGTGTATATTTTTGGTTTTCATTTAGCGTTCTACGTATTCAAAATGTCTGTTCGTCCCCTTGGGACGACCTACCCCTCGTATGTGCGCATGTCGGGTCGAATATATAGTGGAGGCTAGTTGGTCGCAACGAGGCAAGTCCTCCAACCGGCCCTAAACCTTTCGAGTACAGCAAAACAGCGCTCTTACTCAATCTCTCTTCTCAACTCATTTCATCGGACTCGCACTATTGTCCCCCTACGTATCTTTTTTTTTCTATTCTGTAGGAGCCTACCGCAAGTCCTAGAGCGATGCATGCAGTTCAGCTGGAGCGCACCTCGAACACTCTTTTCTTAGGGAAGGAGGGTTCAAGTGGGGAAAAAACCGTGTTCCTTTACCAGAGCTGCTACAGGTTCACCATACCATGAAAAGGCAGAAAGGGCTTTCTTTGTTTAGTCGATGGCCCCCGTTATTGTTGATGTATTGAATGGAAATTGATGTGGTTGGATGTGTTGGATGTATGAAGCAACGTTTTTGATGATTGCAGTCGTATTTGTTCAAAAACGGAAGACAACATCTCCCTAGGAGGAAGGACACGAAAACTAAACTACGCGCCACTACAGCTCTGAGGTGTCACGTGATCTACTTCAAACTCAGTTATGTGGCAAACAAGACCAAACTGTACACCCCAACGCCTCTCTCATCGTCGCCGACAGCGTCAACGGCTCCAGATCAAGACTTGAACAATCAAGAAAAAAAAGTGCGTGCCGTTTCTCGCTTATATTCCGTCGTATCATAATATCTGTATCATGCGTTTAACGCTCCCTAACGATGGATGCCATGTATTCGTGGTGGATGCGTATGCTGATGGTTTCATGTGATCTAGGATGGCCATTCAAGAATACCAGGTCGTCGGGCGCCATCTTCCCACCGAATCAGACCCTACTCCCAAGATCTACCGTATGCGCATCTTTGCGCCCAACGAGGTCGTCGCCAAGTCACGGTTCTGGTATTTTCTCAGGTATGTCACCGCCAGAACGTGTCACCTCCCCACAGCTGGACGTTCATCCTCGCTTCTTTACCCTAGGCAACTGAAAAAAGTCAAAAAAGCGAGCGGTGAAATCATTGGTGTCCACATTGTGTGTATCCCTTGCAGCCGTTCAAGTGGCAGGCGGAAATGGGATTTGCTAACCGGCCTCTGAAACCCATCGCATGCCTATTGGCGCGTGTGTTCTCTGGCTTTGCTTTTTCTTCTTCTTCTAGATCTACGAAAAGAAACCGTTGAAGGTCAAGAACTTTGGTGTTTGGTTGCGGTACGACTCCCGCTCGGGTACGCACAACATGTACAAGGAGTTCCGTGAGCTCTCGCGTGCGGATGCTGTCAAGGCGCTCTACCAAGACATGGCTGCCCGACACCGTGCTCGTTTCCGCTCGATCCACGTACGTATTTCCGTTTCGCCCGTGCTTTTTTTGCGCTGACATGGGTCCGGGACGGACGACCACCGACAGATCTTGCGCGTCGTCGAGCTTGAAGATACAGGTGACGTTCGTCGCACGTACATCCGACAGCTCCTCGAGCCCAAGCTCAAGTTCCCGCTGCCCCACCGTGTCACCAAGTCGAAATCGACTTTTGTCGCGCGCCGTCCTACCACGTTTTGATTGGTTGGTTTTTTGGGGGCGGCGATGTAGTCTGTGTGCTACGTTTTCGTCGGTTTGACACTGAATGTTTTTATGCCAACAATACATGGTACATGCCTGCGAGCAGATCAGATATCCTATCCATTTTCTGAACAGAGCCAAGGAATGGAAACACCAAACATCCCATCGTCCACGTTTGGTATCATTCATCTGCATCCATCCAAGCTGGGATGTTTCGTACCACAGCGCCTTTGAGTCCCTCCACCCCATTCAAGTGTGACATGAACACCACATGGATATCTGTGTATATCAGCGTTGGATCTGCACCACCCTGGCAAGGTCATGTCAATGCCAAACGCGCCGGTACATCGCATTTAGGAACAATATGCTCTCTCGAGTGTAGAGATAGATCCTACCCGAATGGATTCATCCCACAACTTGTCAAATACGGTTTTTTTTTTTAATCTAAGGTATTCGTGTATAGTTGTTTCCCCGAGACCATCAACAAACCACCATGCTTGCGCTACCAAACCCAGGTCAGCACCACTCGCTCGGGGCCAAAAAAAAACAAGCATCTCACGCCAAACAACAAGCCCGTTTCAATTCTAAACAAGAAAAAAAAGACCCACCTCAGTACGAATGGTAGAGTCCTGAAAACGCAACGCGCCGTTCTTCACAGACGGTTACGCCTGCACCGATTACACGCCAACATCTCACAGCCCTGACAACGCTAGAAGAGCAACAACAACAAAAAAAGCAAAAACGCGCGCAAAGTCAGAAACCGACCCAATAAATGCCAACAATGTCCAAAAAAATAGCCGGACAACACTCACAAAGAGGTAGAGCGGCAAGTGGTGTCCGCACTGTTGACAGACGCCACCACCTTTACGGTAACGCCAGTGGGCATGGTTGCACTCGTGGTCCACCCTCAGTCTCTCCATCATCTCTCGGACGAGACGTTGTCGCATGGGATCTGTGGCGCCGACAACCGACTTGGGCCAACGCGTTTGTCCGGCGGAGGTGGATGCCGACGCTGACGCTGACGGTGATGTTGGTGTTAGTTTGGATGACGATGCGATTGGGGAGGTGGATGTGGCTGGTGATCGTGTGGATCCAGGTACGGATGTGGAGAGTAAGCTGGCCCAACTGGCTTTTCCAGGGGAGGAGGACGCCGATGCCGATGACGATGTTAATCTTGATGAAGATGCTGCCACTGACGTAGACGCGGCTGGTGTAGAAGGGGGTTTCCGTGACCTCCAACCAGATGTGGTGGTCGATGCGATCGATGTTGGCCGAGCGACCGAACCAGAGGCCGTCGGCTCAGTGCGCGCAGGGGCGGGTCGCGGCTGCACCGTAGGGGTCTGAGCTACAGGCCTCGTGGGGGCTACGGTTCGAGCTGGGGCCGCTGCGGGAGCCGCGGCTGGCGCTTGCCTCGGGGGCAACTCGGGAAGACGCGCTGGAACAAAGACAGCTGCAGGACGAGCCTGTTGTGCGGGCACGCCACGTGGCACAGCCCGATGGCGACCATCTCCGAGCTGCGCATCCACCCTCTCCTCTGCGACCGCCATCAGCCGGCGTTCGTCCCACTGTGGACACTGACACGTCTTCCACCGCGCGCGGCAGACGTAACAAAATTCGGTTCGGCAACGGCATGTCATGTGGAAACAGCCCATGTTGAGTTCGATCATCTGTGAACACCCTGGGCACCGAGCCCAGCCAGAGGCACGGCTGAGCTCGAGGACCTGGGCGGCGTCTGCGTCAGGACGACAGACGTGTAACCAGTCGCTGGTATGGTGTTCGCGACATTTGCCGCAGGTCCGCCGACCACAGTTTGGCGCAGGGCAGGTGTACACTTTGCTAGCAAAGATACCTTCAGAAAGAGGTCCCAAGAACCGGCTGCATGTCGCGGAGGAGCAGTAGACGCGTTTAAGCGTGGTAAATTCGGCCTCCTTTTCCCGGAACGTCGTGATAAGCGCCTGAGAGAGATGAGGTCGTACTTGCGCAAATGGGATATTCTGCCTGCAACAGCGGGGAGGATAGAGTGTTTCGTCTCTGGTGGCGGTCTGGAATAGATCCGTGATGCAACCAACGTCATAATAGTGGCTGCAAGGAGCCCGAATTTCCACGCCACGAATCGGATCTTGACATATGACACAATCGTGGCCGGTTAGACTGACAACAACACCTCAGCAAGGGCCGAAGGGATGAATGGACTAGAGATGGGCGCACCGATTGCTAGCCGAGGTGTTCGGTGTAGTTCCAGGACCGGACTGGGATACAAGTTCTGGGAAGAAAAGCTGGGTAACAGTGGAGGCAAACCATTGTCCCCAGGTCTGCGTTGGCGCAGTGTTGTTTCTATGCGATAATCGTAATCGATTGTCCCAGCGTGAAGCATGGCACTGATCCTACCTAGCAGGCTGCCAGTTCCCATTTAGCCCCATCCTTGAAATGGATTTCCTAAGTTCTCGACCGATAATTCAACACCAAACAATCGTTTACTCACTCGTTACCATTCGGTCGAAGGAGCGCAGGTGCACGTGGCGCCTGCACTGCCGGCGGCCTCTGGGGTCCAACACCAACATCGTCCTCACCAGCAGCGATCCGCTGGGCCAATATCCGATCTTCATTGACAGTAGCCAATGCACGTGCTTGCTGTAACAAATCATTCATAGCGACATCATGATCCGACAGCGGTGCTCCAACACGCGTTCTGTGGGTATAAACCGTCTCCATTTCGTCGATCTCGTCGAGAGCGAGGTGGTCCAAGAGGGTTATCAAGTCATCTTCGTAAGTACTTTCGACTCTCTCCCTTGTTGCGAGTTCCCCCGAAGGGCGGACTCGTCGGGAAGGGCCGGCGACGTTCATGGGAGAGGGATGAAAGAACCTAAGAGGAGATTGAGCGCTCTTCGAAGCTCCTTTTGTATTATAGTCCGTCGTCAACACGTGGTGGAATTACAGCAACATCTAGGGTACGTGGCAACTTGTGGGCCAGTACAGTCACGACACGAGTCCTGGAAAAACTTCCATCCAACAATCCGCACTTGAAGCATGGCAAAGTTCTTGCTGTTCTATCTTTATTTTAATTGATCAATGGCCAGAACTGATTCTGACCGTTGACGACCAACTTGAAGTTGGAGTTGATGGACCATGTCCTGAGAAGGAATTAGCTGTCCTATTCGCACTGCGTTCGAAGACGACAGGTTGGGGAGCAAACCTTGTGAGTATGCAAAGATAATCCATAAGTTAGTTCTTATGCCTGGTTATTTTACCCCCGTAGTCCGCCCAGCTATCTGGACAGCAATACCTGGTATCCCAAACTTTACAAAACGTTCCCGCTACCTTCAAGGGTGTCTAAATTGAGGTACCGGAAGGTATCGATGCCGGTTTGATTGCACATGGCGTAATACCATGTGGGTCCGCGATTAGAAGTCGCCACAAGTAAATACTTTGGTCCGCCGGACACTCCATCACTGAAACCATCGCTCTGGCCTTTTGATTAAAACCTGACATGCTCGACATGCGTGCTCACTCGGCTCAATTCACACTCCACCTTGGGCACATGCAAGTGCGTACGTACGGCTCGGATGTGGCGACATACAAACTGGGGCACTTGTTACGCCGATGACGTTTGCAGCGGACCCCTCGTTGGGTCGGGGGTCTCGAGAACTAGCGAGTGATACAGACGGATCGTACTAGGAACGCGACGAGTTTGGTGCGTGTTTTGTTGAGCTGTGAGTGTGGGGTGGGTGATGATGTCGATGAAGGTGTCCTAAACGGCGAACAATGAAGACTCGAAAGCGATACATGTGTTGGCGATGGCCAGAACAGAACAGGGGATGTTGCGACATTGAAGAGGTAAATTTTTTTTCGTCGCATGGCCGGTGTTTTATGAGGTGGGATGTCTAGCGGACGATGTTGAAAGCTGTCTGAATAGAAAAGATTTGTTTCCTCACATTTTTTGGGGGGGAGTAAAGGGTAGATAAAGCTTATATGTAAACTCTCAAGGGGAAGGAATGCACAACTGTTTCATTCTTTGGTATGAAATCCGGGATATAACACAACTGGAGCCAAGGCATATGTCGAATACGGTATAGTCTTGGTGCATACAACTTTTAGTTCGACCGCTTACCTTCTAGTCTCTCGCTACATACCCGATTGCACTAGCGCTATTCGGCTCCGTACAGTATTTATACCATTCGTTACAGCTCAGTCATTTCTCCGTTCCGACTGAGGCATGCACTCGTTATAGCTCACTCTGCTACTTACTGATCAAGTACCTAGTCCTTATATTCATTAGCATATCTGGAAACGAAAGAAGGGAAGCAATAGGTGATCTCCATATGTACACAATAGCAAAGGATATCAGGAATTTTCCAAGAATCTATTTTAGCTAATTTCAACTAATCTCAGCTGCTTTTGACTAATTTTGACTAATTTCACTCAAAATTAGCTACAATTAGCCAATATTAGTCAACATTAGTTGAAATTAGTTGAAATCAGATTTTTGTAAGATTCCTGATGGAAAGGCTCAAACTCAAATACAAACACTAGCCAGTTCTCGGTGGGTGGAATCCGGAATGTTCATAGTACAAATCAAAACACGTCTAGGGGGAATGAAATCAGTAAACGCAAATCCGTGAACCAAAAGAGAGCGGGAACTTTCATGCATCCAAAGAGCTCAAACACCGATGTGGACAAACACGATCCGCTTCTCCAACGACACCTCCTCGGCCATCTCGAGCACAGCAGCATTCAGAGCCACAGCCGCATTCTCAAACCCAATCACCGGGTGTCTGAACACTTCCTTGTAAAACGTGGTCACTACCTTGTGCGCAACCGCATCGTCCACCCTCCACAGTGTCGCGTTTAGGAACAAATGCTCTATTTCGATTGTAGAGATGGACCCTTACACCGGAATATTTATCAATGTATTCGTATATACTTGCTTCCCTGAGACCACAGCAAACCATCATTCTTTGTGATACTACCTACCCAGATCAGCACCACTCGCGGGGTATCTCCCCCTCCAAAAAAAAACAAGCATCTCACGCCAGAAAGCAAGCCCATTTCAATTCTAAACAAGAAAAACAACCCACCTCGATACAAACAGCAGAGTCCTGAAAACGCAACGCGCCGTTCTTCACAGACGGTTACGCCTGCACCGATTACACGCCAACATCTCACAGCCCTGGCAACGCTACAAGAGCAAAAAAAACGCGCGCAAAGTCAGAAAACCGGCCCAATAAACGCGAACGATGTTCAAAAAAAAAAGCCGGACAACAAAAACTCACAAAGAGATAGAGCGGCAAGTGGTGTCCGCACTGTTGACAGACGCCCCCGCCTCTGCGGTAACGCCAGTGGGCATGGTTGCACTCGTGGTCCACCCTCAGTCTCTCCATCATCTCTCGGACGAGACGTTGTCGCATGGGATCTGTGGCGCCGACAACCGACTTGGGCCAACGCGTTTGTCCG
>JBBPJT010001082.1:0-11486 GCA_038088895.1 Xerocomus potaroensis | reverse complement strand
CTCAAGAATTTCTATCGGATGATACGCGATTTCAGTATTTACATGGATGTCTGTATGAAGTACGATACGTTCCAAGCCCGTGCTTCAACCTATAGACGACTACTGTTAGAGGGATACTTGACGTTACCGAGGTCTTGATGGCTAGCAGAAGGAATGGTAAGCTCCTTTTACGTCAGCGTAATCATCAGTGAAATCGGAAACGAGGGGCTGCTACCAGGACCTTGACGGAAGAATCAATCGACCAACGATGAGCGTTGGTTGATGCCCATGTAGTCTGCGCCCCATTTAGCGAGGTTGGAGCAGTGGCGGACATAGTCGCCCCGACGGAGATGAATGACAACGAGGCCGTCTACGATGCCTTGGGAATCTGAGATAAAGAAGTGCTTGCAAGAGCAGAGTTGGAGAAGTGGAAAGTCGCGTGCGATGGTGGATTGGACGAGGGGTAACCACGTAAAGTCACAGAGCATGGGAATCAACAAGCGGGTCAAATAGAGAGAGAACCTGGGGACCCCAAAGAAGCTAAACGGAGAGAGATGGCTTGGCGTGAGTGTATGACAGAAAGAACACTCACAATCAAACGACCATTTCGTGTGCGGACGAGTCGACTTCGACACATCGCGCATCGACTCGCACGAGTTGGGTTCGCCAATAGTCGATGATATCCGCTTCATCCGCTTCGTAAATTGGGGCGTTGGCAGAAGCACGTGTGGGACGATATCTGGGCCAGAACACACGTGTTCATAGAGCTCGGCGCTGACCGCAGGCGGGTTTGTGATATACCGAAGATGGATCCACCCGTAATTGGACCGGAAACGACGGCACTGAGAGGTATCCGCGTCGGGCGAAGCGCCAAACCGCATACCATCCACGGAAGCGGTATGTATGACCAAGCGTAGTCCGCAAATACATGTGAGACGTCGGAGACAAAAGCCAGATAAAAGATCAACAAACCGGAGGGGGGTGGGTAATCACAAAGATACGGTTGGATGGCACACCAACACTTCCTGAAGAACTTTGTTACGGTCGTGTCCCACAAGTGTATCGGGAACTTGAGATAGCGCGCGGGACGGTCACTGGCACACGGGTCGATGCAGCGACGGCGTGATGCAGCGGTCGTCGTCCAAAAGGCCAGACATCGTCATAGAAAGGGAGAGTTCTGCGGCAGGGATCCGAGTTTCTCGGGTAAGTTACTGTACTTCCGTCGCTCTCAAAAATCGTGGGAAAGTACAATCAAGAGTAGGCCAAAATGGGACGCGCTGTTGAGGCTTGCGGCCATCGCCTTGCAACACAAGTCATGCTGCGAAATACAGGCGGGTATATACTCGTGCACGGATGGGGAAGTTTGATGATGGCGTACAGATTACCTGACTACTACATCAAAACATCAAAAACACCTGGATGAGCGGTTCTCCCAGCACCCGCACGGGAAATCATCAAGCTCAGGCTCAAGCTCAAGATAAACCTTGACATAGTTCAGATCGGCATCTCTTACAGGGAACCATCCGTCATTCTTGCAATACCCATCAAGCAATGCCTTGCCTAAATTAACTACAGAGTACTCTACCATAGGAAGGGTTTTTGTCGAGTCCTAACTCGCGTGGGCGGGCGGCCTAGTAATGCGTATTTCCGTCCGGGCATTGGCCGTGCGGTGATTTACCCATGCATGTGCGACACCACGCAGACATCACTCGACCTTGTGGCTCGGAACTCGTCAGTGCTGACGTTTGCAAGCACAGACGTTCGCCATTGACTAAAGGTTTAAGTTCGGACATGACAACTGATCAATCAACCAGATGGTTGATGACTTGGTTCGTACGCATATTATTATACACCCTTCTCGTCGATTCTCTTTCTCACAGAATTTCTAGTTGCGGTGTTCTTTCGCACCCCTGTGGCTAGTTCTGAGCGCCATCGCACAATGAGAAGAGTAATCTCTCCAATACCACATCCACCTTTTATGATATTTTGTATTCGCCAAGTTCAAGTTCTAGCCTGTTTCGGCTATCGAGCACGTCATCCATCGTTGATGTTTCGAGGGCTGATAAAAAAGTGGGGTTATTGACCACCGCACTTGGAAGTTGAGGGTTGCGCGGACAACATCGCCGATTTATGGGCGCATCGTCGTACACTGCCTCTTCATTCCGTGACCCCACCTTGCCTCTGATGTTTTGACAGACCAGACTCTCCAAAGCTGGTGCATGACCGCTGGCCCAGCCTAAACATGTTAAAGAACACTTAAAGGTTAGCTTGATCCTTTTATCCCTCGTTCACAACATAGCGTTCTACCAGGGACAAAACGGCTCCAAGTCTCCACTGCCGTAATATTTTGCTGCGCTGATAGGACATCTCCCTTGTTTTGACGAGCGCCATCTGGACCCTTTTTATGCTGTCACTCTCACATCCGTTTGCAAATCGTCTCTCGTCGCTCAATCATTCATCGGATATCACTTCATGGCTTCCACTCTAGAGTTGGCACAGACCATTCAACTCGATGACTATTTGACTCGTATGTTCAATGTTCATTGATCTTCTTGCGCGCGAACTGTTCTTGGCTCTCTCCGTAGTTGTAGTCCTCACCGCTGTCGGGTATGATTATAGTGAGTGACAATCTGTTTTACGCGTCGCGCATACTCCCATATCCACAGTCCTTACACTTCCGAATGAGGTGCGCTTTTTGTTCATCCGCATGATGCGTGTGTTTGACATGACAGAAATTTCTAGATCGAGTACATTTGGGCTAGTGAAACTCATACTTCTGGCGACCATCTTTCCTGACATGGCTGCAGAAACAACCCTGGACATGGGTCTCTGTATTATTCGCTCTTGTATGCGTCTCACAAGTTTCTTGGATGTTGCGCCATAGCCAAGGGATTCTATTCTTCTAGGTCCGTTATTTCGGGCTGGGTTGTGTGATGTACGTCTGGCTTGACAAAACATTACTTGATTTTTGACCTTGTCTCTAGAACGTTTACACTCGGTGTGTTTGAAATGTCAAATGACTCATTTGACGAGCTGACAGGAGCCGAGTCGGGACTTCTTTTCTACCTGGCCCTGTTCAGGTGATCCAGATATCATTGTTTCTTATTCAAGAGGCTCACAGCTTCGATAGATGTATGTGCCGATAGCTTTGTGCTGACTGACAATACTTGCACACGGTTAATCTCATTTGAATAGCTGTAAGCATGTTTGCTTACTGTGATGCTCTTGCTGTTCACACTACATTGAAGGTAACGCACTCCTCATGTTCGGCGCCTGGAGTCTCTGGACTTTCGTGGCTGCCGCAGATTGTAAGATTTCATGTTTATATTCAACAAGGTGAATCACATTAGTAAACGCAGTGGTGATGATACTTCGCATCTGGACTTTATACGGTCGATCAATGCTTATCCTCGGCGCTCTCCTCACACTCTACACGATCGATATCATCCTATACCTAGTCTGTTGTATAATATTTACTATCCGTAACGAGCTTGTAGGTAAGAACCCACTATCTCCCCCTCGCATAACCGAACCGTTTCAACGATCATTTAGTGGCTATGGCTCAAGTGTTCAACTTTTCGGTGTGCCTCGTGCGACCCACTTTCCCTTTGACTGAAGCTATCAATGGAATCCAAATTGCGCTTGGAGTACTGATGTGTCTACTCGTCACTATCCGATTCATCAAACACTCCGTTCAAATGTACAAATCAACAAAGGGAGTCGAGCTCAACCGGTACATGAAACTTTTCGTCAGGGAGGGGATATTCTACTTTCTTGCGTACGTTCTTATCCCTATCTTACTTTCTATCAGGCTCTGCAAACTAATTATGTGAATATGGACATGTAAACAATTGTGAATAGCATACTCACGTACACTCCTCAACATACTGGTCTCCACGGGAAGTTTGCCATCCACCCGCTGGTCCCTCCTACTCATACTGGTGCAATTCATACCGACATTCACGCTCGTCCCCCGGTTTGTCTTGAGCTTGCGGGAACTTTACGTACGCGATCTTCAAGGCGGAGGCAGGAATGATATCGACACGGCATTTGGGTTTATGTCTACACCCGTGCGCGATGCGGGTCTGACATCAGTCCATTTTGCGGATGCCTCATGGCTAGAAGAGTCGGACCGAGGTCACGTGACAGATATGGTTTGAATCAGGGGAGCGAGATGGTAACGTGTAACAGTGGTAGGTAATTCAATCTCGAGCGTAAACACAGCGGTAGGGTCACGGCACGTGTGGATGGAAAAGTGGATCAACGGTTTCTCCCGCTGAATGGATAGCACCACCAGTACCTCGCGAATACACTCGGAGAAGGAGCGGGGCGAAGTTTGTCTGATGGTTACTATGGCCTCTGGCGGTGTATATCAATGAAAGATGATGTGGAGAGATACTTGCGATACAAGCGGGCGTTCTTTACCAGAGTCTCCTTGCGTAACTACCACCCAAAAAAGCTATCTTTTCAGGTCGCACGCATGAGAATGACTAGGAGATCGCGCTCACACGGTTGCCCCGGATTGACTGTGTGCTGAATGCGGACTTGCTGGGACTAGGAGATCACCGAACCACTACCAAGACCAACGGGCCTTTTTTCGCCGTGATGAATGGTTCACACCCTGCGGGCAATCAGGGCCGAACTGGGAGGGAAGGGTCCACCTCTATAAGTCGTTGCAAAAAATGTGGCGGCAGGGGTAATGAAACATGGTGACGCTCTGGAAATCCCGTGTTTCAGAGATGGGCCGTGAAGCTTTGAAGTAGGGGACAACGTGGCGACGGGAGGAGAGTGCGCGGCAACAGGAAACGGACGTCGAACGCGTGGTGATGGGCGTCATGGATTGCGTCTCGTCCGGTGGCTCGCTTTAATCGCTGTATCGGCCCGATCGGTCCTCCCGTATTTCAGCTTTAGACTCGACCGTTTCAGTAGGACCGTGCATCTGGAGTCATGTGGTTAGTCGGGTGCCTACCACCCCCGAAGGAAATCAATCTGGGAAGCGGATCCCACAGTTAAAACTGCGTATCTGTTAGTCCGTGATAGCAGCGACAAGTGGCGGGGCCCGTACTTGGGCGCGCCACACAAGTTTGCGGTGGGCAGCTTGACGGTGAAGAGGAATTGTGGACACGCGTTTCCTGCTTCACGAAGGATGAAACTCGCCACGGGGCGACGGAATCAGGAAATATTCAGTTGCACTGGAAATCATGTCGAGCGCCACGCCCACGACCAGCAAGAGAATGAATGATAACGAGAAGTAGAGACCGACGAGCACGCTGCCGGGATGCGTTAAAAATAGGAAGCACAAGGATCGAGGGAAGCCAGAAAAGGAAGGGCGCGTGCGATGCGTCGGCAGTTGCTGTGGACAGCGTGCGGCGGTGTGTGGGCGTTGGGCGGGACGATGCTCACATCGATAAGCGGTCGGTGTGTCAAAACTGGGTGCGCTATTTCTGCTAATGCTGCTTCCTGTGCTTCGCCACTACCGCGCTGTCCCCGACGCTTTCCTTTCTAGGATAGCGCCCCGACGCCACTTCCTGATTTAGCAACCCTGACAGGGGGTTTGTTGTCTGTTCATCGTGCCACCCGACGTGCGCTCTCCCGCCCCTTGTCCAATCTGGTCATATTCAGTGTCACACGTATGATACTCGCTATCAAAGTAAGTTACCGGGCCTCGCACACGGGGTATAAGAGTCCCGGCTGATATCGTCGCCGAGTCATCCAACACCCCATTGCATTGTCGAATACTCGTCTCTATGTACCGCTCCTCTCACTCCAGGTGGACCCACCAGACCCCCTACTCAGCGCAGGGCCACCCGACTATCTCGCCCGGACCCATGCCTGTCACTCCCCACCTCCACACGGTGTCCCTGCCCCACCCCAACTCTGCACCACACTATGCCTCGGCATCACAACGTAGGTCATCCGTCTTGATCCCGAGTCATAGTCTTGCTTACGTCATCCATAGATCATCATTCCTCCTATGGCCAGGGGTCCTCCGGTATTGGCCAACTCAACCCGCTCCTGTCGGCATCGGGGACGGGTGTACTTCCCCTCTACTATAATGTCACAAAGGATGTTCAGTACATCCGATTTCAACAAGGGTGTCCACAAAATTTGATTGATGCACCGGCTATACATCCACCTTGCCCGCTTCTCGTGCTCAGCGTCCCAATGCTCCCTTTGTGGCACACGGTTGAAGTGCGGAACCCTAGTGGCGTAACCGTACGCGATGTGCTCGTGCGCATCTGCGACGCCCTTAATCGCGGCGTATCTGCTGCGGAGATGGACTCCATGGTCAGTATCTCCGCTGTCTTTGCCTCTGCCTCCGAATACTTTAGAGCTCGGACGCACGCTGATCCGCGCGAATTTGCGCAGGGAGTAAAGAGGATTGATTTCCTCGGACCGAACACTTTGTTCGCAGGCCTGTCAAGGTCCATGGACGGACGGGATCGCTGGGAAGTGCGTTTCATACAGGGAGCGTAGACATCTGCTCCCGTCGGCTCCGGCCCCGTTTTTCCATGGCTCTCGGCCAGCCAACACCAGGTTCCAAAAGGGGACCTGAGTTGTCTCATGCTCCAGTTCATTGAGCTTACCCTATTTTTCATCTGTTTCAGTGTATTACGCACTGTTTTGCTTTTCGGACTTCTTGGACGGTCATCCGCCATTGTCATCTTCCCCGAACCATCGTTTTCGTCTGTATCCTTGCTGTGGACTCTTGCATACCCATCGCGCTATCATCGTGGACTTGGAAACCGTCGTCATTTGCTGTATCAATCTGTTGTTCCTGGCTATCTTCGGTGCTTGTAATTTTATCCACTTCGTTCTTCATTTAGATCCCTTCCTTGTATTTTGTCCCATGTTGAAAGCTATCCCACGACTATCACGTTGCCTGTACTCAAGTTGTAATTCGAATTTCGAAACCGTGTTTTCTGTGTTCTAATTAAATTGATCATACCAAAGGAAACTATCGCGCTCTCTAGTATGGGACATACTCTTCATTAGTTTTGGATCTAGGTGATTACGCTTGAATGCCCAGAGAGAGGCCAGATCGATCTAGAATCCAACAAATGTAGTCCGCAAGAAATGAAACAGACAACCTTGCGCTTGGCCAGTGTCGCCATTGCGGGCAGGGAGATCTGCAGTAGTTTGAAGCCAGAGCAGAGCCTCGAGGCACTCGGTAACAGGATCATCGTAGGCTAATGCCACCTTTGCAGGCGTCTGAAGGGCGGGGTATTCGATCAACAGATTGACGTGTATGACCTGCCAAGCCAGCACAGGTTACACCACCTCTTGTCATAATTGACATTGCCCTTGTCGTCGTGTTCTCGGCAAAAATCGAGTAATAGCCCCACCTGTGGGAATGGTACACTACCCTTAAACCGAGTAGAGTTCCTTCAAGATTCAGACGGGCGCAACGCAGCACACTCTGTTTCTTTTTTTCTCCTCCACCTGAAAGGTAAACGAACAGTGCGCAAAATCACTTAATTTTCGCTTTACGGGGATACTGAACGTTGAGAAAATGACAGCGCTCCACCTTGGTGTGATCGGCAGAGTGCGCGGTGAACTCATTTCAAAGCCGAACGAAGATGCTTGCCTTCTATGAGCTACAACTGATCCTGCTCGTCGCTTCTTGTTCCATATTCCTCCTCTTGGAACGTCATGCATCTCGGAAACGCGCAACAGCTGCCACGTCAAAGGACCTTCATGTTGATCGTCTTGAGAATGGCGGGTATACTGCCCCGACAAATGCACTTGCGAAGCTGTCACAGCAATACCTGTTCGTCTATGCTATTGTCATGGGTGAGCTGGACCTCTGGGTATCGTTGATAGCACACTCATATCCTGTCCTTGTTCGTTGCGCGTGACTAGGCGCTGACTGGCTTCAGGGCCCATATGTGTACTCACTATACCACGAGCAGTATGGGATGTCCGAACGCATGGTCGCCGTCTTGTTTGTCACTGGTTTCATGTCTGCGGGCTTGACTGCCCCGTTAGTTGGTGTATGGGCTGACCAACAGTAAGTACCTGTACCTCCCGCCTGTCTCGATGCTAATCACGTTCTCAGTGGCCGTAGGAGATTGTGTCTCGTATTCTGCATCACCTATACGTTTGCATGCATGTGTATCAACGTGCCGTACCTCCCTATTCTGTTCCTGGGGCGTCTCACCGCCGGAATATCCACCTCCATCCTTTATTCTGCGTTTGAATCTTGGTTAGTCTCCTCTGCCAACTCTCTGACGATTCCGTCTTCCGATTTATCGACGATATTCGGTCGCGCGACACTCGTCAATGGGTTCGTTGCTACTGCCGCTGGTGTTGTGAGCAACCAACTCGTATCGTCCACGAAATCGTTTGCATCACCTTTCATTGCGAGTGGCACGTTGCTTCTCCTTGCCTACTTCGTGATCAAAGGCAAGTGGATGGAAAACTATGGAGGAAGAGGGGCAACCGCTTCAAACGTCGATCCACTCCGGCTGAGACAGCTTGCAAAGGCTTGGAAGATCGTGCGCAATGGTGAATATTGTCCACCGTGGTTAATGCGTACACTAATCGCGTCGATCGGCTCTACATGCGTTTCCAGATCCTATCCTGTTAGCGATCGGTTTGACACAGACGTGCTTTGAAGGCTCTATGTATCTTTTCGTGTTTGTCTGGGTGCCATCATTGCAGGAAGTCTCCCCTTCCTTCCCCAAAGTGCCGCTTCCCCTAGGATACATCTTTTCTTCGTTCATGATGTCCATGATGCTTGGCTCGATTTTGTACACCGCCATCACCTCATACGCCCCACCTGCCAAGCATGGAGCACACGACTCGTCCTTGACCCTTCATGCTAAACTGAGCAGCTTGGTTTGTGCCATGAGCGCATTGGCCCTCGCAATCAGCACACGCACGGAAAACGAACAAGTCCGCTTCTGGGCGTTCTGTGCCTTTGAGGCATGCGTTGGCATGTACTATCCCGTACAAGGCATGTTGAGAGGAACACTGATCGCAAACGAACATCGCGCGACGGTTCGTTCATTTCGCATGAACCTCTATCTCTCTCTCTCTCGCCGGTTGCTCACTCGTGTTTTGTTTTCTCTTCGTTTGCAGTTATCGGCGCTGTTCCGCGTCCCACTCAACATCTTTGTAGTGGTATCCCTCATGATGGGCGTCTCGTCCGCACGGAACACTGTTCTTTCAGCTAGTTCGCTGATGCTGACGTTTGCATCATTGATCACTGGGTTTGTCGTGGTGTCAAAAGTGGACGACATGCCAATACCGGAGTCGGTCCCCCGTCTCCATGATATATGATGTGTCTCCGTGTCAAAATATTGTCCTTGTGCCCATCGATCTATATGTCTTCTCACTCTCTTCTTTCTATCTTTTCTTTTGACTAGATTTGTATCATATCACCCAGCATTTTCTCCGCACATATTACAATACGTGTCTTTCATTGCGATCGGGCGACTCAGAGCACTGGGGTCACATATTTTGCATAATTCCGTACTTGTGTTCGTTAATGCATTCAATACAAAAAAGGGTGGAGTTGCCAAGGCTGCACGATCTTTCCATCCATCCACGGCAGCATCCGAAGAGCTTGATCATCCAGTCATGATTGGCTACGGCTTGCCCTGATTACTCCAAGTTCAACATATTGTTTAACTAAGTGGGGAGAACATCATCAATCCGATTGCATCAAGATGGACATCAATACCGACCTCTTCAAAACCCGGACGCGCTTCGTGCGTCTCCCCGTGGCCCTCGCGGGCGCGCTCCTCGCAAACCGGACATTCCTGTGTCGTTCCAGCGACGCAACCGTAGCAAAACTGCGTTTGACAGTACGAACATGTCTCCGAGCCCTGGGTCTCGCGACACAAACCGCACGTCCAGGTTTTGCAGTAGTCACATTGCTTGGCAAGTGTCACCACTTCAGACTGATGCGCTGCGATCCACGTGTCGTCGGGCAGTTCGGCCTCTCCCTGACACTCTTCGTGCGGTATTCTATACTTGCATACACGGCACGTAGGACCTGCTCTGGTGGGACAGTATATGTGGCAGTAAGAACAGGTTAAGGTACGGGCACCGTCCTCGGAGGCGTTCGCGCGCTCCATGCACACATCACATACCCAGGAGGATTCGCACTCGCAAAAGCAACCAGGACTGCGCTCGGCGCAGTCGTAACAGTAGGATCCATTGACCCCAAGTAGCGAGAAAGGCGCCGTTCGGGAAGGACAAGGGTGAGGGCCTGCTTTATCTGCACCCTTTAGGTCAACGGTTTCGCATACGAACCAATCATTGCAGGAGCGGCACGGGCCGGGCTTGGGAGGATGTGCCCGCACGATACTTTCGTTATCCCAGTCAGCCTCGCGGACCAACTCGGCGTACGCTTCTGTGCCCGGAGCGGGTTCCACGATGACACCGGGGCACCAGTATACATCGGGTAAACAGCACCAGAGATCACAAGATGGGCAAGGGAAGAGAGAAGGGAATTGTCGTCCCACGAGACACGCGTGGCACGACATACGACTGTGCTCGTAGCAAATCTTGCAGTTGGTGAGCATGTTGCCTGGGCACGAATCGTTGATGCAGGCGACTACCGAGTCGCAATCGACACAACTAACCAAACGGCCGAGGCAGATTGGGCAGGTGAACAAGTCGACGCGAGCGTATCTCATATAATCCATGACGATGTTGTGTTGGACCAGAAAGTCACTGTAATTCTTGTGGCGATGGTCGTGTGAGCCACTCGTTTGAACATTCGTGAGATACTCACCCGGAATCTCTGCAAGGCACATAAAGCGTATGTGTGCAGTTGCATCACAGTCAGCTCTTGAGAGATGTCACATGGCAGCGTCATAAGGTCAATTTCACGGTAGAAAGCAAGCGTAGACACCGAAATAAAGAGTCTTGAAATCCGGGAAAAATCGTCGCTGGGTAGAAAGCAAAAGCGTAGACCGTCGGCATTGTGAATTGGCTGCCCGACGTCAAGGATTTTGAGCGAATACAGGACGTCGAGGAACGGTAGCTTCCAGAAATCGGCTGGTATTGGTCTTGTGGGATCGGGTGGCTTGGTATCCAGCACAAGAGAGGTCAAGACGGGGAGATGCGAGACCACGTAGCTCATCGTTGTGTACTCGTGGTCAGATGGTGAAGGAGTCGGGCCAACTCCCTATATAATCTTCATGAGATCTGCTTTGGGGATGAAGTAGGAGAAAGGAAAATCCATTGTTACTCGGCCTCACGGCTGAGCATAATGTTACCTATGCACCGAGTCAGCAGGAGTCAGGTGCTGCCATCGCAAGTCATTCAGAACAATGAAACACACTAATTAACAACCGATCCTATCAATGGTCACATGACCAAGTAGAGTTATTGCGGAGCTCGAAAAACAAATCTCCGGTCTTTGACTCTTACTTTTCCCTTCCCAACTTTTTTCCCCTTGTTAAAATGGACGTTGATATGAAGGCCAAGGATGACCGTGACTACGACCGCGACAGGGACCGGGAGAGGGATCGTGACCGTGACCGCGACCG
>JBBPJT010001081.1:0-11488 GCA_038088895.1 Xerocomus potaroensis | reverse complement strand
TGTGCACAATAATGATGTCTCCATCGTCGCCACCGGGCAATGATATGGGGCTGCCATGATGATTGAACTGGCGAATCCGCGATGGATGGAGCCCATGGTGAGGTCAATTCATATCTCCCCATAGGTGTCATTGGTGCCAAATTGGATGGCATATTCACACATAGGGCACACATAGGAACATAGGTTAATACATACGTTAACATCTGACGCCATAGCCCGCTTTTTCACTGGGGCTGCGCGCGCGCTTGGTAATCCAACAATGTGTACTGCTGACAACAGTGAGAGGTGTTTCAGTTGCCTTTTACCCGAAGTTGCCACAGCCCCGCCGGCGTCTGCCATGATCAGATGACGACAAATAATCTATCTCGTCTAAACGTGGCAATGGTGATCGCGGAAGGGATAAAACAGAGAATCAGACTTCTATCATCACACCATCACCACCCTCTTGCAAATAACCACACCAACATCAACGATGTCTGAACGTACCGGAAAGATCGACTTCCATTACGCTGGCGCGACATACCAGACCTGGTACAAGGTCATCGGTGACCTCAAGTCTGGTGTCACGCCCGCCGTAGTGCTCCACGGCGGCCCCGGCATCTCTTACCACTATGTCCTCCCCTTCACAGACCTCTATACCCGCTTTAACATCCCAGTCGTCTTCTACGACCAGATCGGTATCGGCGAGTCCACCCATCTCAAAGATGCACCCAAAGAATTCTGGACTGTTGATCTCTTCGTGGACGAGCTCGATAACGTGCTCGAACATCTTGGTGTCAAGGGCAAGTTTGATCTATGCGGGCACTCGTGGGGTGCGATGCTGGCAGCGCACTACGCTAGCCACAGGCACCCAGCCGGGCTACAGCGTCTCGTGCTCGCGAGCGGGGCACCATCCATGTCCCTCTGGGTAAAAAGCGTTCGTCAGCTGTTGGCAAGATTGCCAGAGGATCTGCGAGAGAAGTTAGAAAAGCACGAGAGGGAGGGGACGACGGACGACCCGGAGTACCAGGCAGGGATGATGATCTTTTACAAGAAGCATGTCTGCACGCTCGATCCGTGGCCACAAGGACTCCTCCAATCGTTCGCCTCCATGGAGGCTGACCCGACTGTCTATAAGACGACGTGCGTACGATCATGCTACACACGTTTTGTGCAAGGACTGACGTTGGGCTGTGTAGATTGGGGGCGTCCGAGTTCACTATTACTGGGACGTTCAAGGACTGGTCCTGCCTGGACCAGATCCACACTATCACGGTTCCGACGCTGTTGACGAACGGCGCGGAAGATGAAGCGCAGGATGTGGCCACCCTGCCGTTTTTCGAGAAGATTCCACACGTGCGCTGGGCGAATTTTGCCAATAGCAGTCACATGGCCCACATGGAGGAACGTGAACGTTACTTTACAGTCGTAGGATCGTTCTTGACGCTGGCGTGAAACGATGCGGTGACTGCGGATGGAGATGTCAAGCGATGGGAAGACGATGTCACCGTGTCGGAGGTCAGGACGATCGTTTCAATTTCACACCTTGCTTGATCGATGTATTTTAACGTATCCAGAAACTTGGCTGTTGTTGTTTTGTATTCCCCTCGAGTTGCTTGTGTGGACGGCTGATGGTATGTTTTTGACAATGAAGCATATGGTAGTTTTTTCCTTCGCCATGATTAAAGAGTGAAAGGGTCAAGTTCAAGGTATGCTCTACAAGTCCGCTTACCCGAATATCCAATGGCTTATTTGAGCCAAAAATACATCTCCACTTCCTCGACTATATTTATTACATTTGTCGAGTGCTTTATGCACGTGAGCTTTGCTCAACGTTGTTTGTTTTCTTTGAACAACATCCATCAGCTTGTCATCTTATAAGCAACTGCCGATCATTTGTGTAGAAAGTCACTGGGCACCCAGCTTGTAGCTGCACGGATCAGAAGTGCGTTTTGCACATGCGGATTAGCCTCGTTTATGTAACGGACTTGTCAACCATGCCTGAACCTCATTTACAACAAAGAAAAAGAAGCCACCGCCAATTATGCCCGCACACTCCCCCGCCTTTCCTCTTTTAGTCCTCCAGGAAGCCCTCTTTGAACCCGACCTGCAATGGGCCTCGTCCACTCCTTATTCACTGCCTGTACACGCTGCTGGGACGCCGGCGATACCCACATCGTCATCACACCCTCTGGCGGATGGGCGCACGCACATGCGCGCCCGAAGATACTCTTTTATGAGAAACACAAGCCGTTTTACGAGTTTACAAACTTTTCCCCCCACGAGGTGGTACATGAGGGAAAGCGTTACCCGACAAGCGAACACTTGTTCCAAGCTTTCAAGGTCCGTCTCTCTCGCTATTATAACATGAAAATAAGCGCTAACATCGCTGCAGTTCCTCGATGGCCATCCACAGATTGCGGAGCGTATACGTACCTGTGGTCCAAAACCAATTAGCGCCTTTGACGAGGCGCACCGACACAAGACGGCTGTGCGATCCGACTGGTCTCAGGTCCATGTCTCAAAGGTGCGTCTCTTGTCCTCATTCTTCTCAGACTCCAGGAAGCGCCTTCAGATGGAATCTGTGCTCAAGCTCAAATTCACACAACATCGACAACTAAAGCAGATGCTCCTCGATACGGGCGATGCAGAACTTGTCGAGGTACGTCTAGGTTGTCACTCCACATTCATACAGGCAATCTCAATCAACATACCTTTGTTATTGAAAAAAGGATTCGCCACGGGACTGGTTCTGGGGCATCGGCGCAGATGGAACAGGAAACAACGAATTAGGGAAGGCGCTGATGCGCTTGCGCGACGAGTTGCGTGCGTTGACGCTGTTTATCTCTCGGAATGCGGGTGGGTGATGCTCAGCAGTGGATGCTGTCCTGACAGTGAACGAGGCGAACGGGGCCACCCCGACGCCTGACCATCGCTCAAAGTCTCGCCCGAGCACCAACAAGCGCCATGCGCCACGAATACACGTATCTAGTAGTCATGGGTCAACGCACGGGGTATGCGAGGTAGGTCATATACGTATCGTCCCGGTTGCTCCTTATCGGTCTCTGGCGGTGGGCCTTGTTCCCCAGTTTTGTCATGCCAAACCCGCGCAGCAACGATCTAAATACTGCAGTCGCACATGTGCAAATAATGCTGCGACACTGTGCAAGGTGAGATTCCGAGTTGTGCTCTGCGCACTGGCTGGCGCTATTGTGTAAACGTGGCTCAGTCACTGACCTTTTTATCCAGTATTGCCGGAGGAGACCAAGGGCAAGAGCTGGCCCGTATTGTTCACGAGCCTGTGTCAATAAAGCGCGCGGCAAGTAAAACATGGAGACGCGCCCGCGCCCTCATCCTGGTTTTTCGCGCTGACATGTGTTGATAGTGGATGTACCTATTGGCTGGTCTATGGGTCTCTGTTCTTAGCCCACCTTTTTGTCGTGTTTCATTGTACCGCTTCCTGTTCGTTTATATGTCCCTTTTGGTATTTTGGCCCATGGATTGTCCTGTTTATATACCCCGAGAATGGCCACAGAGAAGGGCAATCCGGGTCCCACGGAAGAGGTGCTAGTCTGTACAGAGGTGTAGAAGCAAGCGAAACTATGTTGGAACAGGCACGAGACCGGCCCAAGGCACGATATGCGGTTGTGCCGGCCACATTGGCGACTATTGTGAGTGCAGCGCTTCTAGTTGTGCGACGGGGTGTCGGAATGAGAATAACGGTGGCAGTGGTAAAAGAGTGAAGGAATCGAGATTGGGGTTGAGATTAAGATAGAAGCCGAGAAGCCATTGGAACTGATCCAACCAAGTGGTCATAAACTGATTTGGTTCGGTCAGCGTACTAAAACAAACAAAGTCTTGGGTTCTAATTAATAGGGAGCTATAAAATCGCGGGGGCGTAGAGGCGACGCCCGACGGGCGTCTGAAGCGTAGCTGTTCGAGCAAGTACCGCGGAGTCGTACTATTGCATGTGCAGGTTTGTGCTCCGGACTTATCTGGTGGTGAACCTACCCCCATACCTCCAACAAAAGTAAATGGGCTGTGAACATGATAGTCTTGCTATGGCCTCGTGCCATCATGGAATCAAAGAATATGGTGAAGACTGGGGCACTAGAAATTGCTTTGGGCGCTGGAAATAATGGACTGGCTGTCTTCACAGAGAGTGGGGCCGCGGCACTAACTGGGATCGTGAGTGTCTTCAAGCCCGTCTCGCACATATGTCCCGATTCAGTTGTTCTAAAAGGGTTGGGGTCTGCAAAGCTGTGTCTAAAATTATTACCTGCCAGTTCGTATATTCCCTGTTCTTGCTGTATGGCTTATTGACAAGCCTTCCGGAATCTGGTCGCCCCATCCTTTGGATGATGCTACGTTGCTAACGGATGCGTATGAGGTTCTGATATTGACCTCGGCTCGCTAGAAACTCTTGATGATTTGATGGAGAAGGGGGAGAGGGGAATGCGCTTCCTTGCAGTGTCCAAGGGCGACACCTGGTGGCGAGGGCAAGTCAACGACAAGGTATGTACGCGCGACACCTGCGTCTGGGGCGCTGACCAAACTGGCCAGGCTACTTCTGCACCACCACACTGGTTGACGAGGACGCACGAACGCCCCAATTTAGTCGTCAACGTTGTTAGCCATACCTGCTACGGTTTCTGGAACACTTCCTTTGGGTGACGAATCTGGAAAAATTGGGTTAGATATCAGATCCACCCGACCTTATAGGGGACTTCACTGAAATCACTGCTGGGTGGATTAACGTGATTTAGTCGTTTTTACGGGCTAGGGACGACTCCCCGCCGACACGAATGGTGGCGCCTGTGGTTGCGTACGGATCAACTCGTGCGTTACCATCCCAAGTCTAGTTGGCGGAATGGCAACTACTTCCATTATTCCCCCTCCGGAAGGAAACGACGACATGTGTGGATGCAAAAACGACTTCGCAAGCCGTGTTGTCAAGTAGCATCGGTGCACAACCGGGTCAATATCCCCCTCACAACGTCCAGGCAACTGGCGTTTCGCAGTTTGAACGGATACTTTCGCGGTATAAAAGTGCAACACTGACATCTGCCAGTTCAACGGGATGGGCCCGTTTGCCAATTCGTTCTTTATCGTCGTCCTCATATCGTGCGCTGCTGCCTCTCGGGTCACCACGCTTCCTTTGGAGAGGCTCCACAACGCCGGTGCTTCTCTTGAGGATGTTCTAGAGGCGGACCGGACTCGGGCTGCATTCTTTTTGTCTGGCCAAACTGGGACTGCCCCAATAACTAATGTTGCTTACTCTACATATCTCTTGAGCCTCGGGGTTGGGTCACCTCCAACGTACTACAACGTCATCGTTGACACCGGCTCTTCAAACACATTCGTTGGGTGAGTGTACCATGCTAAGCTGGTTTCCCTGGCCGTGTAACGAACGACATCGCTTGCTAGGATTGACAAAACTAAATATAAAAAGACGTCCACCTCCATCCCTACGGGAAGAAACGTGACGGTCAACTATGCAGGTGGTTACGTTGCGGGACCTGAGTGTAAGGCGCTCAGAGTGGTATCCCCACAACCGGTTCGCTCACGATAGAACAGACCTCGATCGGGTGACTCTTGCGCCTGGCCTGGTGATCCATAATCAGCAGATCGGCGACGCAACTTCATCCGCCGCCTTTGAGGGTCTGGATGGCATAATAGGGTTTGGGCCCGCAGACCTCACAGAGGGCACTGTTCAGGGAAATCCGTCGGCTGTTATTCCGACGGTCATGAATAACCTCGCGTCTCAAAGGTTGATCGAAAAACAAGTGCTCGGCATTTTGTTTGCCCCTGCGATTAGCGAGAGCGACAAAAGTAAGTTTGCTGTATTAGAACGGCGTATATCCTCGATGCGAGCTCTCCAGATGGCGCATTGACATTCGGAGGAGCTGATAAAAGCCTGGTACAAACCCCGTTCTCTTTACTGGCTTGGTCCCCATTGATATCCTGTGTGCAGTACAACGGCGAAATAAGCTATACTCCATTAACCCAGACATTCCCATCGTCCGCTTTTTGGGGTATCAACACCACAATAACATATGGGAACTCCACCCTCATCCGAAATTCGGCGGGGATGGTTGACACAGGTACCACAAGTATGTTTCTCTCTCCCTTTTTTCCGGTCATGTGACCTCACATCGACCGCTCACACGACCTGCGCTCACCCCTGATCACAGTTATCCTTATCGCTGACGACGCATTCGATAAGTACGCGCGCAAAATCCCTGGGGCAACGATCGACCCGAAATCAGGAGGCCTCCTCATCCCGCCGTCGTCCGTCAGCCTCATGGAGCCGCTCAAATTTACGATCGGTGAAGCGGTGTTCGCTCTGGATGCCGACGCCCAGCTCGTCCCCATGGATCAATCCGAGATGTGGGACACACACCGGTGGAGCAACATAGGTAAAATAGGATCCATGAGCGGACAGGGCTTTGACTTTATCTTTGGACAAAAGTTATTGGAGAGGTTTTATTCGGTCGGTCTGCGTTTGTCACGTTCGTTTTTCGGAGAAGGCTCATTTTACTCTTTGTATAGGTGTATGATGCGGATTCAAATCGATTTGGGCTTGCGAAAACGTATGGCTTTGTATTTATCTGTGTTCGTATTGACATTCACTAAGCATATTCTTGTTGATAGAAACTACACGTATTCGGAAGTCGAGTTGTGAAGATGCACGTTGTGCGTAGAGATCCGTGCGTGTATATTCCTTTTTCTCGACCGGGTAGCGGATAGAAATTTTGTTTGTTTGTTTGTTCATTTGTTTTTTCATCAGTAACTGTAGCCTTTTGTGTACTTATCACGTGTCATGGGACAATTCTGGTACACAACATTTGGTTCAAGGGGCTAGAATATGGGCTTGAGAGTGCATCTAGTCAAAAATAAGGTTTTTCCAAATGTCTTCCCTCTCCCCAGTGGCTACCAGCACATTATTCTATTCCATATTGGTAACAGTTTCTTCAGTTGAACCCAAATCCCCCCTGAAGAATGGCACTTGAAGGGACACCTGCATCATCATCCCTAGATTTAGCATCAAGTTGATCTCAGAGTTGATAAATTCAGGAGATGATCTCCAAGGATGGACCCTTCATGAGGCTAGGTCTGTACAGCTGGTGTTATTTTGGTAATGTGCAACAAGTAAATTTTTATTTTCAACTGTATTGACCAAGTCTTCAGACACTGCAGATTGAAACACCTCTGATCTCTAATCAACCCCTAGATAAGGCTGATAATTGAGATCTATAGGAAAGGGGGCCTAAAGGATAAAGATCTGGAAATGGGGAATATGTAGGACTGAGTCTACCCTGCTCAGAGCCTCCTCTAGAGGAAGAACACTGAGAGAACTCAACTGGGGAGTCCCCTGGTCAACTTCCTTGGGCTTTATATACTATCTAAATATTTACATGTATTATAGTTAGATCTAGTGATTGGATGATCAAGGGCATATGGAGACATGGTTAGTATATATAGAATGGATGTTTATGCACATGGGATCCTTGCTGCAATGACAGCATAGCCCTGGATATGACAATTCACATATTTGATGCATAAGTCACCCTTGAGGAGATCTGGAGATCTGCCACCAAGAGAGTGGAGTCTTGGAGAGTTAAGAGCATCTATAGGTAGCTCTATATGTGTATTGCCTAGGATGAAAAGATGGGGCAAGGGGATCAATGCATTGGCCCAGGATTAATAGGCAAAGTTTTTGAGTTCTGGGTTCCCCTATAGATTAGATAAGATAAAAGTACCTTAAAGTGAAAGTTGCTCTGAGTGTTACAGTACAGATCCCTTTGTATGTCTTCCTTGTCAGGTTATGTCTTTTTCTCCCTCTATGGGATAGTTTGTTTATTGCTTCTCCATGCTTATGTTTGTGCTTTTCTTGACTCTATTATGGATGTTGTTCTCCTTCTTGGCAGTGCTACTCTTATCACACTGCCTTATTTTCCCTAGTCACCACCACCCCCATCTATATGCTTCTTTCCTAGTCATCTCCAGTCACTATCTATTTTTAAATGATGACTTATTTCTAGTCATACTTATATACATAACCTGGCAGTTCCTCTTCTCACTAGCATAGTCCTAGAAGACTTGCATTTCTGCTTTATCCAAACACTTAGTCTTTTGCTCTTCCATCACTCAGCCTCACTTTGCTCACTGTCAAGCAAGTTACTGGCTTACTACATACAGTGGCTCAAAAAAGTGTCCCAATATTGGGTCATTTTGAAAACATTTAATTTTTGTGAGAGTGTGAGAAGGAATTAGGTAACATGCTTGCAGGGTCATTGATAGCCCTTACTCATTCCTGTCCAATGAAGGTTTGGTCATGTGATTGGGTTGCCATGCCATTGAGGGACAACTGTTTTAAAATGACATGTTATTGGGACACTTATTTGACCCTGAATCCAGTAATCATTATTTCATATGTAATATACCAATTTTGTGCCTGTTGATGGTTGCCATGTTACCAGGCTGTGTAATTATGCACATTACATAATCCTAGGCACTATGAATACCCTATGTTCTACTTTAATCAGCTTTAACTGTTATGCTTGGTCCGGGTAGGAATGAGTGTAGCCTTTGAAAGGGGATCAGAGTTCTTAGGCCTTTGCACTGAAGGTATCGATGCCTCACAAGCCGGAGGACTTAGATCTAAGTATTGGTGAAGTAGATTGTCTGACGAAGTGCAGAGCAAAGTGTCAAGAGAGACCAATGGATTGATTGACTGGTAGGTCAGAAGATACAAGGGAGATTCTACTTAGAGTCTATGGTACAATGTGCTGAGGTTTAAGTAGGTATCTAGATGGTGCACGGACCAAACGGTGTCTACTGTGGAATGACTCATCTGGAGTCATGTCAAGTCATAACCAAGGGTAGCTAGGCAACCATCAATCAAGGGAGATAAAGGGGAACACAAGGCATGCGAGAAGCTGTTATGCTTGGTCCAGGCAGGAACAAGCATAGCCCTTGAAAGAGGTTTGGAGTTCTTGGGCCTTCGCGCTGAAGGTATCAATGCCTTGCAAGCTGGAGGACTTAGATCAAGTATTGGTGAAGTAGACTGTCTGACGAGATGCAGGGCAAAGTGTCAAGAGAAACCAATGGATCAATTGACTGGTAGGTCAGAGGATACAAGGGTCTATCTATCTAGTACTATATACCATACTATGAAAGGTAGAATCTCCCTAAGGAAAGGTAACTCTGGAGTTTAACTAGAAAGATCATAAAAGGTAAAGAATCTCCCTTGTAAGAAGAAAGGTTAATAAAAGGTCAAGGGATAAAAGGCGAGCATAGAATACGAGCCAGAAACAAAGACTGGTCTAGTAAAGATAACTAGAAGCTATTGTAACAGGATCAGGGATTGAGTCAAGAACATCAAATTAAGGTACAACCAGGAAAAGGTCTGGCAATTAGCATAATCAGTCAAAAGACAAGAACAAAGAGCTTATTGTATAAAGCAAGGAATCGCTAGTGATCTGAAAAGAGCAAACAAGTAAGGATCAAGAGCTAAATAAGAAGATCAATGGTATAAAAGGGATAAAACGTAACAGTGGCCCTTACAGCACACCATAACTTTTTTATGTCCCAATTTGTGATATTCCCAATGTGGGGAACCTTGACAGTAACTCCATTGCTTGTAAATTTAAGTGAATCATTGCTAGACCAAACTCTGTCAGACCCATGTATGAGAAGGGGAGAATCATCTGACCCTAAAACATATAGGAACGGATATGTCACACTACAGGCTCCAAAATCCCATCTACCCTCTTTTTTCTCTTTCAGTAAAGGGGATCCAGATTCAGGACCCTTGTACAGATCTTGCAGAACAGTGTTAGCCAGAAGGTGATGACATGCCTGAAGCAAATGTTTTCTCCACATCAGGAATTTTACAAGAATCTATTTTGGCTAATTTCAACTAATTTCAGCTACTTTTGACTACTTTTGACTAATTTCACTCAAAATTAGCTACAATTAGCCAACATTAGCCAACATTAGTTGAAATTAGATTTTTGTAAAATTCCTGATGCACTTGTCTTCTATTTTACTGACCTTTTCCCACTTATCCTTGTTCTTTTTGGGAGATGGCAGGTGCACTATATTTACTGGGGAACTAGCACCAAGGAAGGAGCATAACTTGTCATCTTTCTTCACCCATGTAATTTGCACAGAACCTAGCATATGAGGTTTTGAACATATCTGGGCACACCATCTTGCATAGACGAAGAGCAACAGAAGGAAATAGTTTTTGGCTGTGGTCCCTGAGGGTGCTGGACCCATGAGTGACAGGAAAGCGCTAAGGAGGTCACAGATGCCATAGAATGATAGTTTTTTATTGTTGACATCCCACATAACTTGTCTGGCCTTGAGGTCATTGGCATCATGGAGGATCTGCATTGGTGGGTGTTACGTAGTGAGCCAATAACTTCAAATGGTAGCGACTACGAGGGCAACAACAAGATAGACTGCAAGGAGGAAGACGGCGAGTGATGTGAAGATGGATAGCACGACGTCCACTAGGATAGTCGTGAGAACAAAGACGGCGATGGTGATAAGCGTGGTTGCGAATAATGGAACTGTCAAGGGCACGTGCCGGGATGACAGGGAAACTATCCGATGGGAATCCTCAGGGCATGGTGGCGGAGTGAGGATAGAGCCACAAGAAGCTACAGGCCCACACTTAGGCGATGTAACGATGAGATTAAGCTTAGGGTTCTACAAGGAAGTGCTACTCTATATATACTACCAGCTATGGCACACAGACCATGCTGACTAAGCACTATGTAGGGAATACCCTCAACCCTGGTGCAAGGGTTGACCTAATGAGGAAGTGCCCACAACCCTGGGCTTCTACACGAGGTAAGCTTATAAATAGGAACGGCCATGAGGCAGAAGCAAAGAAGCCTCATGGCAAACACGTGTACCACATGTGACAAGTAATACAAACAACCTAGGAGACAAGCGTTATCCTTAGGTCGGGAACACAATGATAAAGGGAAATCTAATCATATACCAGTGGGGAGGGGCAGGGGATAGGACAAGGAAAATGAACCGTTAGACTAAGGACCCCAATGTTAAGGTGAACAATGGGCATCCTATTGTAGAACTGTAACAGTGGGGTGAATTTCTTGTACAAGGCCCCATCTGTACTGATCCTTTGTTGCTAGCCAATTAATTTACAACTCATCAATTATCACTTACTACTTCAGTCCAAATATATCTGTGTACAGGTCATTAATGGCCTGATGGTTAACTGCCAGAACACCATAATCACTTGGTTTTATGGGGGGAAGTGGTAGGACAGGCAATTGGAGAGAAATAGGGATTTGGGGAGCATGTTCAATTTTGTCCATAGGAGCAAACATGGTTAGGGATGGAAAGGAAAAAGGAAGGGGGTGAGGGGCGGCAGTTGGTTGCGAAGGGTCAGTGGGGGGTGGTGGCACAATGTTGATTAGAATGGGGGTAGGGGAGGTTTCTTCTTCTTCCATTTCTTCTTCCTCTT
>JBBPJT010001080.1:0-11503 GCA_038088895.1 Xerocomus potaroensis | reverse complement strand
TACCATCCCCTCAGCTCGCCCTAACCCCTCTCGCACTACCCCCACCTCTTCCCCCCGCTCATCTCGCGCTTCCCCCTCCACCAGCCATGAATGTTCCTCCCAACCCCCCTGAACGGAAGGCTGGAATGCCTTCTGACTTTACTGGAGAAACGGCAAAGGCCGTCAGCTGGGGAATGGCGATGACCGCTTACTTCACGCTAAACCCCACCATCTACATTACCGATGGAGATAAGATACTTGCAGCACTAAGCAAGTTCACGAAAGGACGAGGAGTCCCCTTCGCCGAGAAATGGTATACCAGGTTGAATAACCCAGCCCTTCCCCCCGCACAATTAACGTATGACGTCTTTATGGAAGACTTTGGAAAGACGTTTTATCCCTACAATTTTAAAGAGGAGGCTAGACGAAAGATGTTAAATACTCATCAAAACCTAAAGGATAAGGAAGAAGGGTTCCAAAATTACTTGGCCGACTTCCAATTACATGCCGCTCGATCCGGCGTCACTGACGATGCCACGTTAATTGACGCCTTTGCCGGGGGACTTGACCCCCAACTTGCCCAGATGATTCTTTCTATGGGAACCCTGCCAGCTATGTTAGATGAATGGGTCACTGCTGCAGCCAAGTTCCATGCCCAACAACAACGAATCTGAGCACTTCGCACGGGTGGTTCGTTAAATAGTCACTTAGGAGGAAGAACGAGAGACCCCAATGCTATGGATATCGACGCCGCTTTTCTCTCCCCAGCCAATCGCGCCAAACACCTTCAAGAAAATAGGTGTTTTGTGTGTCATCGCATCGGTTGTAGGTCAGGAAACCATCAGACTGGAAGGACGAATCCCCAACGAACACGAAGGGAAGAGAGTACTCCAGCAAATCCCCCTCCTTCCACAACGAACCCCTTTCGTCAAAGGATGAACGGACAAAATAGCGCCCAACAGAACGTCCGAACCACCAACGTCCTTGATCAGTATATCGCTACTCTAGTAGCACAAGGGACAACCACTGAGCAGATTCATCAAGTACTTCAAGCGTGCTATACTGATACGGAAACGCCTGGCGAAGAAGTTAACAGAGTGGAGACGGATTTTTGAAGAGAGGGAAAGCCCCGTTGACGACTTCCCCTCTCGTAACTAATGAATTAACTATCATGTATGTGAAAGGAAGGAAAATGACGAAATCTATACACCTCCCCCTTCACTTGCAAACTGGTTCCAAAACTGTCAACACCCTCGCCCTGCTAGATAGCGGAGCCACGGGAAGTTTCCTTGACTCAACCTTCATAAAAAAAAAACAATCTCCCCACAAATCAACTCCGCACTCCCCTGGAAGTACGAAACGTAGATGGGATGACAAACAAAGAAGCGTGGATCACGCACTCAACCACCCTTCAAATCGCGGTCCCTGGTTGGGAAGCCTCTTGGGAATTCTTCATCACAAATTTGGAAAAGGAAAAAGCTATTTTAGGTCTTCCATGGTTACAACATACCAATCCCCTTGTCAATTGGGCAAAAGGGGAAGTACGTTTTCCTATCCCCACTTCGACAGCAGAAAAATCAGACGACACCCTTTTGACCTGTTTTCTCCATCTTTCCCCAGACTCCCAAATCGCCAAAAGATGGAAAAAGCGTTACTCCTCCCCTTTCTCTATTGCCAAAACGACCCTGTCGACTTCCCTTGCCACGAAAGAACATTCTCCATCAACAACTCTTCCGTCTTTCCTTTCTACGTTTAAGGATGTTTTCAACGAACCACGCATAGGCGCTCTTCCTCCATCCCGTGAATTTGATCATGCCATTGTATTGACTCCTCAGTTTGTGCCAAAGATCGGAAAAGTATATCGTCTCAACCCCGCCGAACAGCAAGCGTGTAGAGCATTCCTCGATGAAAATCTGGCTGCGGGGCGTATTGTCCCTTCAACTTCTCCACAGGCCTCCCCTTTCTTCTTCGTCCCAAAGAAGACCGGGGATCTTCGTCCTTGCCAAGACTATCGATACCTCAACGAACACACGGTCAAGAATGCTTACCCTCTCCCTCTTATTTCTGACCTCTTCGATAAACTGCAACAGTCGTCAATCTTCATGAAGATGGACATTCATTGGGGGTACAATAACGTCCTCATTCGTCCAGAGGACTGATGGAAGGCCGCTTTCATCACACCGTTCGGTCTGTTCGAGCCAACCGTGATGTTTTTTGGGTTGTGTAATTCCCCCACAACATTCCAAGCAATGATGAATCACCTCTTCCGCGACTATCTCGCTGAGGGATGGTTGATCATCTATATGGATGACATTCTAGTTCACTCTTCTGATCTTTCCGTTCACCACGAACGCACAACAAAAGTCCTCCATCGTCTATGGGAACACAACTTATATCTAAAACTGTCCAAATGCACCTTCAACGCATCGCAAGTGGAATACCTGGGAATGATTGTCGGTCACAACCAACTACAGATGGACCCAGTCAAAGTATCGGCCATCACGAACTGGGTACCCCCCCATTCTGTGAAGGGAGTTCGTTTTTTCCTCGGATTTTGCAACTTTTATCGTCGCTTTATCCCCAGTTTTGCTACGATCGCCGCTCCCCTTCACCAACTAACAAAGAAAGACCACCCTTGGTCCTGGTCCGTTGCATGCGATATCGCTTTTCGCAAATTGAAATCTATCTTCATATCCGCACCCGTCCTCTCCCTCCCCGATCTCCAACAACCGTTCGTCGTCATGACAGATGCCTCCTTATTAGCCTCCGGCGGCGTTCTTATGCAACGAGATTCCAATGGCGACCTACATCCCTGCGGTTATCTCTCCCGTACCTTCTCCCCCGCTGAACGAAATTACGATATTTACGACCGAGAACTCCTGGCTGTTATTCACACCCTCACCGAGTGGCGTCACTACCTCCAAGGCACCGGTTTCCCCGTTACAGTCCTCACCAACCACAAAAATCTCGCCTACTTCCGCCAACCCCATCGTCTCTCTTGTCGTCAGGCTCGATGGATGCTTTTCCTTCAAGATTTCGACCTTCATTTCTCCATTCAACCGGGCACTGCTATGGGCCCCGCCGACGCCCTTTCCCGTTCCGTTACTCCCGATACATCCGACGACAATGTGGATGTAACTATTCTCCCTGATAATCTCTTCATCTCCCTCATTGACACCGTGTTGCTCGACAAAATTCATCGCTCCTCCTCCTCTGATCCCCTTGTCCTTTCTGCCCTCGATCGGATGCGCGAAAACTCCCCTCTCTTTCCTCGCTCTTCCCGTTCCGATTGGTCATTTTCCGACGGCTGTCTTTATTATCGCCACCGCCTTTACGTTCCTCCCCCCACTCGTCATGATCTTGTCGCCTCTCTTCATTCGTCCCCTGCGGGCGGTCATGGTGGTATCTTTCGCACCACCGCCCTTCTTCAGCGCGATTATTGGTGGCCTGGTCTCGCTTCCTTCGTCTGCCATTTCGTCTTAGGTTGCGCTCTCTGCCAATCTAGTAAGGTCAACACTCACCCTGTGATCCCCCCCCTTTCTCCCCTCGCTTCCGTTGCCTCTCGACCCTTCCAACAAATCTCCGTTGACCTTGTCTCCGGCTTTCCCCCGGTGGCTGGTATCGATTCTGTTCTGGTCGTGGTCAACCATGGCCTTAGTAAGGGGGTCTTTTTCATCCCTTGCTCCAAATCCGTTGATGCCGCAGCAATTGCCCACCTCTTCTACACTCACGTGTTTCCCCATGTTGGCTTACATGACCGCATTATCTCTGATCGAGGTCCGCAATTCGCTTCTGCTTTTGCACGAGAATTAGCACGGTTGCTCCAATACGATGTAGCCCTATCCTCTGCATATCACCTGCAAACCGATGGGGAAACGGAACGAGTAAATCAGGAGTTGGAAACATATCTCTGTCTCTTTTGCCAAGACCAACCCACGAAATGGGTGGATCTCCTCCCGATGGCCCAATTTACTCATAATTCCTCCGTTCATTTCGTAACCAAACAGACTCCATTTTCCCTTCTCCTCGGATATGAACCGCAAGCATACCCCCCTCTCGGCAAAACGTTCATCCCAGCACTGGCTGATCGGCTGACCTGGCTTCATCAGGCCAGGAAAGAAGCACTCAGCGCTCATGAGTTGGCTCAACAATACATGAAGCAACAGATAACGAAAAAGTTCCGACCATGGAAAGTCGGCGATAAGGTGTGGTTAGATGCACGAAATCTCCGCCGAAGTACCCCATGGCGGAAATTAAACCCATTATGCGAAGGGCCGTTCGAAATAACGAAAGTAATTTCCCCCGTGGCCTATCAATTACGTCTCCCAGCCAAATGGAGAATCCACAACACATTCCACGCTTCTCTTCTTTCATCTTATCGAGAGACTGCGGAACATGGGAAAAATACCTTACGTCCCCCCTCTATCACCGTCGACGGAGATGAAGCATGGGAAATTGAGCGGATCTTACGACATAAGGGGAACCATCATACGAGGCGATACTTGATTAAATGGAAAGGATATTCCCACGCAGAGAACACATGGGAGCCCGAACGTAATTTGGACGGAGCACGGGCCATCTTGAAAGCGTATAAGAAGGATCACTCGTTGTAAAGCCCCCATCTTCACCTCATCATGCCTCCTACTCGTAACACGTCCCCTACACCCCCACCCTCCTATGCTACCCACCAGGTTCCCGCCATATTCCCTATCTGCACCAACCTCTTACCCCCCTTACCACGACGCCTGGTATTCGCCGCAGTACTGCAGGACGCCCCTCTCTTCATGAGGGTCGTAGAGTCCCCCCTTATCGACAGCACCATCTACGATGCGTGCATGCTTTTCCTTACCCTTTGTACTTTCCGACTCGTGTTGAATGCCGCTACTCCCGCAGATCGTCCCCCCATCCTCGCTGCAGAAGGGACCACGTTAATGAGTCAGGCCAAGCTACAATTGCTTGACCTCCTCTATCACCTCGGCTTAGGATATGTAATTAACTCTCTCCCTTTCGAATTGATTGGTCCCATAGTTCGTCCATTCCTACGCCACCTCCACCCCACGGTTTGGTACGACTATCTTCATACCAACGAGGCACCAGTGTCCCTACGGACCCCCGACTCTCTCCCCTATGCGTCCATCATTCCTCCGTCCAACTCTTCCATTTCGTCTCTCCCCATGATGCCTGGGATAGTGACTCCCTTCACTCGGTCGCCCGTCATTCCCCCTCTTCCTCCTTCATCCCCCGCCTCTGATCAGGAGAACATTCCCCCCCTCGTGCCTCTCGATGACGATCCCGCAACTCCTCTCCCAGTTCCTCCCCCTGTCCTACCCTCTTCCGCATCCCCATCTCCTACCGAATCCCCTAAGAAGTCCAAGAAAAAGGGAAAGAAGAAGGCGGTCATGACCTACGGCCTCCCTTCATCCCCCTCATACAATCTTCATTCGAAGAAAACGACTTCCCCCCCCATCTACATCGACACCCCTGCCGCCTCGTCATCCATTATTGAACCTGCTTGGTTCTCTCGATGTGAATGGTGCAACGAGACCGACACTCACTTGGGTATTTGGTGTCCCACTCATCAATGCCCCTCTTGCTCGGTTTATGGAGCTGGACACGACCTCCACAATTGTCCACAAGGAGCGTGCGTATATTGCCAGCAGCAGCATTGGGGTCGCCCCTGTCCCTTATACAAGTGCGGGCCAGATGGGTGTGACGAATGTCGTACCCTCCCTTGGGGGGAGCTATGCCCTCGTCGTATCAGACGGCAAGAGTTGGACGCGGAACCGAACGACCCCGACGACGCTCTGTACGATTTTCTTGATAAAGAGTAAAGTCGGTGCCTTTCCACCTACGCCGGACCTTATGTTACAGTTGTCTATACGATAGTTTCTTTTCTTTGTCGTGTACGTGTCCAGAAGTTCATTTCCATTATCTCGGATGCTTTTTCCTTTCTAGGCTAACCTCGCGTTATCCTCGTGTCCCCAATATTTCATCCATATCCCCTTGTGTCGTTCCCCATAGGATTGCCACCTAGATTAGGTAGACACCGCTTGGTCCATTCGCACAAGTATGGAGGATAAATACCTCGCGCATGTATTAGTAGCAGTAAGCTAGTTCTACGCAATATCAGTGTAGTTCCTAGTCCTTCCTGAGTAACTTCTAAGGTCTTTGGGTTACTCCTCTGACTAGAAGGTCCCCTCGATACACTAAGTGTAACATCCTTGACCAATATATCGCCACCTTGGTTGCGCAAGGAACAACCACCGAGCAAATCCATCAAGTCTTACAAGCATGTTATAACGATTCGGAAACCACAGGAGAAGAAGTAAACAGAGTAGAAACGGATTTTTGAGAAGAGGGCGAGCCCCGTTGACAACTCCTCCCCTCATATCTAATGACTTGACTATAATGTATGTGAAAGGAAACATGATGAAATCAATACATCTTCCTCTTCGCTTGCAAAAAGGGTCAAAATCTGTCAACACCCATGCCTTGCTGGATAGTGGAGCCACCGGCAGCTTCCTCGACTCAACTTTTGTGGAAAAGAACCATCTCCCCACCACCCGCCTACGTATTCCCCTCGAAGTGCGAAACATAGATGGGACAAAGAACAAGGAAGCGTGGATAACGCACAAAACAATCCTCCAATCAACCGTCCTGGGGTGGGAAGCTCCTTGGGAATTCTTTATCACAAATCTAGGGAAAGAAAAAGCAATCCTAGGGCTTCCATGGCTACAACATACCAATCCCTTCATCGACTGGGTACGAGGGAACATGTGATTTTCTACTCCATCCCTAAACGAACCTCCGAGCGACACTCTCCTAGCCCGATTTCTTCACCTCTCTCCTGATTCTCAGATCGCGCACAGATGGAAAAAACATTATCACTCTTCCTTTTCCATCGCAAAGACAACTTTGTCGACCGCTCTTGCCACCGAAAAGGTTGTCCAACAGACGACTCTTCCTCCCTTCCTTTCCATGTTCCAGGACGTCTTTGATGAACCATGCATGGGTGCTCTCCCTCCCTCACGGGATTTTGACCATGCTATCGTTCTCACCCCCGGCTTCATTCCAAAAATCGGCAAGGTTTATCGTTTAAATCCAGCTGAACAACAAGCATGTAGAGCCTTCCTCGATGAGAACTTGGCCACAGGACGAATCATTCCCTCCACTTCCCCCCAAGCTGCCCCCTTTTTCTTCGTACCTAAGAAAACCGGGGATCTTCGCCCCTGCCAGGATTATAGATATCTCAACGAACATACGGTCAAAAACGCGTACCCCCTTCCTCTCATCTCCGACCTCTTTGATAAATTGCAGCAATCGTCCATCTTCACGAAGATGGATATTTGCTGGGGGTATAATAACGTCCTAATCCGCCCAGAAGACCAATGGAAAGCCGCTTTTATCACTCCGTTTGGTCTCTTTGAACCAACAGTAATGTTCTTCAGTCTATGCAATTCCCCGGCAACATTCCAAGCAATGATGAATCATCTATTTCGTGATTACCTTGCTGAGGGATGGTTGATCATTTACATGGACGATATCTTGATTCACTCTTCCGACCTTTCCATCCATCGAGAACGAACCAAAAAAGTTCTCCAACGCCTGAGAGAACACAACCTCTATCTAAAGCTGTCCAAGTGTACGTTTGATGCTCCCCAGGTAGAATATCTGGGCATGATTGTAGCTCATAACAGGCTACAAATGGATCCGGTGAAAGTAGTGGCCATCACGAATTGGGTACCCCCTCAGTCGCTGAAAGGCATACGCTCTTTTTTAGGGTTTTGCAATTTCTATCGTCGCTTCATCCCAAGCTTTGCCACGATCGCCGCTCCCCTCCATCAGCTAACTTGCAAAGATCAACCTTGGTCTTGGTCTTCTGCTTGCGATGCCGCTTTCCACAAGCTGAAATCTATTTTCATATCCACACCGATGTTATCCCTCCCTGACCTACGACAACCTTTCGTTGTTATGACGGACGCCTCTCTTCTGGCTTCTGGGGGAGTTCTTATGCAACGAGACGCCAATGGTGATCTCCATCCTTGTAGCTATCTTTCCCGCACATTCTCCCCCGCTGAACGAAACTACGATATTTATGATCGGGAACTTCTTGCTGTGATCCATGCTCTTGCAGAATGGCGCCATTACCTGCAAGGCACTGGCCTCCCCACCACCGTCCTCACCGACCACAAAAATCTTTCCTACTTCCATCAACCTCATCGCCTCTCCCGTTGCCAAGCTCGCTGGATGCTCTTCCTCCAAGACTTTGACCTCCACTTCTCCGTCCAACCGGGCATGGCTATGGGCCCTGCTGACGCACTCTCCTGTTCCGTTTCCTCCGACGTCTCATCCGACAATGCCGACGTCACTGTCCTCCCCAATACTCTTTTCATTTCTCTCATTGATACTGCCCTCCTTGACAAAATTCATCACTCCTCCTCTTCTGATCCCCTGGTCCTCTCAGCCCTCGACCGCATGCGTGATAACTCTCCACTCTTTCCTCGCTCCTCTCGCTCCGACTGGTCGTTTACCGACGGCTGTCTCTATTATCGCCGTCGTCTTTATATACCCCCTCCCGCTCGGCACGACCTTGTCGCTTCCGTTCATGAATCCCCTGCGGGCGGCCACGGCGGCATCTTCCGCACTACCGCACTCCTCCAACGCGACTGCTGGTGGCCTGGTCTCTCTTCCTTTGTTCGCCGTTTCGTGCTCGGTTGTGCCCTCTGCCAAACTAGCAAGGTCAACACACATCCCACCGTTCCCCCGCTCTCTCCTCTTTCTTCCGTCGCCACCCGCCCCTTTCAACAAATCTCCATTGATCTCGTTTCTGGCTTCCCACCTGTGGCAGCGGTTGATTCTGTATTGGTCGTGGTCGACCATGGCCTTAGTAAGGGGGTCTTTTTCATCCCTTGCTCTAAGTCCGTCGATGCCGCGACCGTCGCCCATCTCTTCTACACTCACGTCTTTCCCCATGTCGGCCTATACGAACGCGTTATCTCCGACCGAGGCCCGCAATTCGCTTCAGCGTTCGCACGGGAACTAGCTCGCCTACTTCACTATGATGTTGCCCTATCCTCCGCATATCACCCACAGACCGACGGAGAAACGGAATGCGTAAACCAGGAGCTTGAAACGTACCTCCATTTATTTTGTCAGGACCAACCTACCAAGTGGGTAGAGCTTCTCCCGATGGCCCAATTTACTCATAACTCCTCCGTTCATTCCATAACAAAACAAACCCCATTTTCCCTTCTCCTCAGATATGAACCGCGAGCATACCCCCCCCTCGGAAAAACGTTTATCCCGGCTCTGGCCGACCGACTCTCTTGGCTTCATCAAGCCAGACAAGAAGCCCTCTATGCCCACGAAATGGCGCAACAGTATATGAAACAATGCATCACGAGACGGTTTCAACCTTGGAAAGTCAGCGATAAAGTGTGGCTAGATGCACGCAATCTCCGCCGAAGCACCCCATGGCGGAAATTAAATCCATTACGAGAAGGGCCGTTCGAAATAACAAAAGTGGTCTCCCCTGTGGCTTATCAATTGCGTCTTCCGGCCAAATGGAGAATCCACAACACATTCCATGCCTCCCTTCTTTCATCTTATCGAGAAACTGCGGAACATGGGAAAAATACTTTATGCCCCCCCTCTATGACTATCGACGGAGATGAAGTATGGGAGGTTGAACGGATCTTACAACATAAAGGGAATTCACGTAATCGGCAGTACCTGATCAAATGGAAAGGATACTCCCACGCTGAAAATACGTGGGAACCCGAGTGAAATCTGTTGGGAGCACGGACCCTCCTGAACTCATATAAAAAAGATCGTTCTCTGTAAACTCCCTCACTATTGTTCCTCCACCATGCCCCCTACTCGCAACACTTCCCCCACCCCACCACCTTCCTATGCTACACACCAGATACCCACCATCTTCCCCATTCGTACCAACCTCCTTCCCCCTCTACCCCGACGGCTTGTATTTGCCGCCGTCTTACAGGACACCCCCTTGTTCATGAGAGTCGTAGAATCCCCTCTCATCGACAGCACCATCTACAATGCGTGCATGCTCTTCCTCACCCTCTGCACCTTTCGTCTTGTATTGAATGCCGCCACTCCCATAGATCAACCCCCCATTCTTGCCGCCGAAGGAAATACGCTGATGAGTCAGGCCAAGTTGCAATTACTTGACCTACTCTACCGACTGGGTCTAGGATACGTGATCAACTCTCTCCCCTTCGAATTGATCGGCCCCATAGTTCGCCCCTTTTTACGGCATCTCCACCCCACTGTCTGGTACGACTACCTCCACACCAACGAAGCAACGGTCACTCTGCAGACCCCTGACGCTCTCCCTTATTCGTCCATCGTCCCCCCGTCCAACGCCTCCATCTCCTCACTCCCCTTAGTGCCAGGAGTAGCGACTTCCCCTGCGCAGTCCCCTGAGGTTCCTTCCCTTCCTCCGTCGTCCCCCCACTCTGACCAAGAGAACATCCCTCCCCTGATGCCCCTCGATGACGACAGTTCGACCCCCATCCCAATTCTGGCCCCCTCCTTACCCCTCTCCACCACCCCCTCCCCACCTGAAACGTCAAAGAAGGCCAAGAGGAAAGGGAAGAAACGGGCAACGGTATTAACGTATGGGCTTCCCTCATCCCCATTGTATAACCTTCGTTCGAAGAAGACTACCACGGCCCCCGTCTACATCGATACCCCTGCCGCCTCCTCGTCTGTTATTGAACCCGCCTGGTTCTCCTGTTGCGAGTGGTGTAACGAAACCGACACTCACTTAGGGATCTGGTGTCCTACGCATCAATGTCCCTCTTGTTTGGTCTATGGGGCAGGACACGACCTCCACAACTGTCCGCAAGGGGCCTGCGTATATTGTCAATGACAACATTGGGGCTGCCCCTGCCCCTTATACAAGTGTGGACCAGACGGGTGTGACGAATGTCGGTCCCTTCCATGGGGGGAATTATGTCCCCGTCGTATCAGACGTCAGGAATTGGACGAAGAGCCCAACAACCCAGACGATGCGTTGTATGATTTCCTTGATAAAGAGTAAGATCGGTGATCTTTCACCTACGCCGGACCTTATGTTACAGTTTTTCTTGTGTTCATTTCATTTCTGTTACGGTTGTTTCTTGCTTTCCCTATGCCCGTTTATTTCCTTGTCTCTTGTCTAGTACTTTCTCTTCGCCGTGTCGTTTCTACTCTTTCGTATTTCCAGTCTGCCGGACGTTTATTCCCTTTCTAGGTCTAGTCATATGTTGACGGCCTCGTGTCCCCATTCTTCCCATGTCTTACCCTTGACCCTACCCCAATGACTCCTTTTAGCCGTTGGTCCGTGCGTCGGTAGGGTAGTATAAATACTCCACGCCATGTACTAGTAACGCAAGCTAGTTCTACACAATAACACGTAGCTTCCTAGTTTCCGAGTCATTCCTAAGGTCAATCCGAAGTTGACTAGGAATTCCTATCGCCTCTTCACTCTCGCTTCTTCAAAGCTACGTTCAGCGTA
>JBBPJT010001079.1:0-11524 GCA_038088895.1 Xerocomus potaroensis | reverse complement strand
GTAGGGTTCCCTGGAGAATACAACCAGGTTCCGTTAGTCTTCGTTAGTCGTAATAGTCGTGATCGGACGTATGGGACTTCATCTTATAGCGACGAGATTAGCTTAGTAAGCGTATTATATGGCATTTTATGGCAATTTCGTAACAGTCGGAGGAGGAAGAACGGTGAATTTTGTTGAGCAAGGCTGTGTCAATGAGCGAAATGAAAAGATTATCCGGGAGAACAGTTACATCAGTGTTGTCGACGGACGTATCGGGATGAACGGAGCGGGAAAGGGCGTCAGCGGGACCCATGGCAGTGCCCGGTTGAACGGAAAAATGAAGGTCGAAATCTTGAAGGAAAAGCATCCACCGAGCTTGACGACAAGAGAGCCGATGAGGTTGGCGGAAGTAAGAGAGATTTTTGTGGTCGGTGAGGACAGTAACGGGAAGACCGGTGCCTTGAAGATATTGACGCCATTCGGCAAGGGCGTGAATAACGGCCAGGAGTTCCCGATCGTAAATGTCATAGTTCCGCTCGGCAGGGGAGAAGGTGCGGGAGAGGTAGCTGCAGGGATGCAGGTCGCCATTGGAGTCGCGTTGCATGAGAACGCCCCCTGAGGCTAACAAGGAGGCATCAGTCATGACGACAAACGGTTGTTGGAGGTCGGGGAGGGATAGAACGGGTGCGGACACGAAGATAGACTTCAGCTTGCGGAAAGCGGTATCGCAGGCAGAGGACCAAGACCAGGGGTGGTCTTTCTTCGTTAATTGGTGAAGAGGGGCGGCGATCGTGGCAAAACTGGGGATGAAGCGACGATAGAAGTTGCAAAACCCCAGGAAGGAGCGAACTCCTTTTAGAGAATGGGGGGGTACCCAGTTCGTGATTGCCGCTACCTTTACTGGGTCCATCTGTAATTGATTGTGAGCTACAATCATCCCTAGGTATTCCACTTGTGGCGCATCGAAGGTACACTTGGACAACTTTAGATAGAGGTTATGTTCCCGCAAACGATGGAGGACTTTCTTCATTCGTTCATGGTGAACGGAGAGATTGGAAGAGTGGATAAGAATATCATCCATATAGATGATCAACCATCCCTCGGCAAGGTAATCACGGAAGAGGTGATTCATCATTGCTTGGAACGTTGCAGGAGAGTTGCACAAGCCGAAGAACATTACGGTTGGCTCGAACAGACCAAATGGTGTGATGAAAGCAGCTTTCCATCGGTCCTCCGGACGAATGAGGACGTTGTTGTATCCCCATCGAATATCCATTTTCGTGAAGATCAATGATTGTTGTAATTTATCGAAGAGGTCGGAGATAAGGGGAAGGGGGTACGCATTCTTGACCGTATGTTCGTTGAGATATCGATAATCTTGACAAGGACGAAGATCCCCGGTTTTCTTTGGGACGAAGAAGAAAGGGGAGGCTTGTGGAGAGGTTGAAGGGACGATTCGCCCTGCAGCTAGATTTTCATCGAGAAATGCTTTACACGCTTGTTGTTCGGCGGGATTGAGACAGTACACCTTGCCGATCTTTGGCACGAATCCGGAGGTTAACATGATGGCATGGTCGAACTCACGGGATGGAGGAAGAGCCCCCATATGTGGTTCATCAAAAACATCCTGGAACATGGAAAGGAAGGATGGAAGGGTGGTCGACGGAGAATGCTCTTTCGTGGCAAGGGAAGTTGACAGGGTCGTTTTAGCAATAGAGAAATGGGGGGAATAATGTTTTTTCCATCTTCTGGCGATCTGGGAATCTGGGGAGAGATGGAGAAAACGGGCTAAAAGGGTGTCGTTTGGGTTTTCTGTTACCGATGTGGTAGCAGGAAAGTGCACGTCCCCTTTTGCCCAATTGACGAGGAGGTTGGTATGTTGTAACCACGGGAGACCTAGAATAGCCTTTTCTTTTCCCAAATTGGTGATGAAGAATTCCCAAGAGGCTTCCCATCCGGGAACTGTAGTTCGGAGAGTAGTTGTGTGCGTGATCCATGCTTCCTTATTCGTTGTCCCATCGACGTTCCGTACTTCCAGAGGAGTGTGGAGTCGACTCATGGGGAGATTATTCCTTTTGACGAAGGTTGAATCAAGGAAACTTCCCGTGGCTCCACTATCTAGTAGAGCGTGGGTGTTGACAATTTTGGAACCTTTTTGCAAGCGAAGGGGGAGATGTATAGATTTCGTCATTTTCCTTCCTTTCACATACATAATAGTTAATTCGTTAGTTAAGAGGGGGGAAGTCGTCAACGGGGCTTTCCCTCTCGTCAAAAATCCGTGTCTACTCTGTTAACTTTTTCACCAGTTGTTTCCGTATCGGTATAGCATGCTTGAAGTACTTGATGGATTTGTTCTGCAGTGGTCCCTTGCGCTACTAAAGTGGCGATGTACTGGTCAAGAACGTTGGTAGTTCGGACATTCTGTCAGGCATTACTTTGTCCATTCATCCTCTGGCGAAATGGATTCGTCGTAGAAAGTGGGGGATTCATTTGGGGGTTCTCTTCCCTGCGTGTTCTTTGGGGGTTCGTTCTTCCAGTCTGATGATTTCCTGATCTACAACCGATGCGGTGACACACAAAACACCTATTTTCCCGAAGGTGTTTGGCGCAATTGGCGGGAGAAAGGAAAGCAGCGTCGATCTCCATAGCGTTAGGGTCTCTCACCCTTCCACCTAAATGACTACTTATCGAACCGCCGGTGCGGAGTGCTCGAATTCGTTGTTGTTGGGCGTGGAACTTTGCTGCCGCAGTGACCCATTCATCTAAGGTGGCTGGCAGGGTTCCCATAGAGAGAATCATCTGAGTGAGTTGGGGGTCAAGTCCCCCGGCAAAGGCGTCGATCAACGTGGCATCATCGGTGACGCCAGACCGAGCGGCATGTAACTGGAAGTCGGCCAAGTAATTTTGGAAACCCTCCTCTTTGTCCTTCAAGTTTTGTCGAGTATTTAACATCTTTCGTCTTGCCTCTTCTTTAAAATTGTAAGGATAGAACGTCTTCCCAAAGTCTTCCATGAAGACGTCGTATGTTAACTGTGCGGGGAGGAGGGCTGGGTTATTCAATCTGGTATACCATTTCTCGGCGAAGGGGACTCCTCGCCCTTTCGTGAATTTGCTTAATGCCGCGAGTATCTTGTCTCCATCAGTGGTGTAGATGGTGGGGTTCAGTGTGAAGTAGGCGGTCATTGCCATTCCCCAGCTGACAGCTTTTGACGTTTCTCCGGTAAAGTCGGAAGGCATTCCAGCCTTCCGTTCGGGGGGGTTGGGAGGAACGTTCATGGCTGGTGGAGGGGGAAGTGCGAGGGGAGCAGGGGGAAGGGGTGGGGGTAGTGCAAGAGGGGTGAGGGCGAGCTGAGGGGACGGTGGGGCAGAAGGGGGAAGATGGTACGTGGATTGGGCAGGAGAGAGGGTGATTGGAGATCCTTCTTCTTCCGGATCAGGAGGAGGAGGGGAGAGGGTCGGGGCGCGAAAACGGTAGCGTCGAGAGGAAATGGCTGGAGCGTAGATAGCGTCTCAGCGAGGAGAAGCTAGTTCTTTTGTTACGCTGGTTGTGTACTGAAGGGATCTTCTAGTCAAAGGAGTAACCCAGTGACCTTAGAAGTTTACTCTGGAAGGACTAGGAACTACACTTGTATTGCGTAGAACTAGCTTAGTGCTACTATTACATGCACGTGGTATTTATCCTTGCTACTAGTGCGAACGGACCAAGCAGTGCCTACCTACTCTGGAAGGCGAAGTTATGGGGAACGACTAAAGGGGATATGGAAAGTTCGTTGGGGACACGAGGATAACGCAAGGCTACCCTAGAAAGGAAAAAGCATCCGAGATAACGGAAAGAGAACGGAAATGAAGAAGAGATAGAGAGAAAAGAAGAAAACCGTAACAGAGACCACTACAGATACAAACATATCCTGTAGTATATAAGACTGGGGAAAGTCGCTCAGTCTTTAGTTTAGACGATAATTCAGTCACTTCTCTGAACTTCTAGTTAAGCCCACTAGCTCCTATATCACTCTTAACACTCTCGCATCTTATCCTTGCCTCAAGCATCTAGTATCAGTGAGTTTCTCCACTGATCTCTCGCATCCCTTGCCCTGCTACCGATTGGGACTCCATTGGTCTCAATAGCTCAACGGCTGGCCCCAGGCAGCATCTACCCTCAAACCTGGATCCGGACCCTCGTCGACCTATTGATACGCAAATGCCATCACCCCACGATTTAGCTTCTGCGTTAGGGGGGAGAAATGACGAGATGAAACCCACCTCATGCTTAGTCATCTGTCCCCATACGATGCTAAACTCTCGTCCAAGCACAAAACTGGGGAGTGCAATCAGTAGGAGACCGAACGCGAGGGGCGGTACTGCGATCAGACAGCTGAGAATGGAGCGTGGTGTGATCTCGCCATAGCCCACCATTGTAATTTTTCGTTTCAACGTGATTTTTACCAGACAAAGAACAATGCGAGTTCAGGATCAAATATTTGAGGGGTACTCCCTTCGTGGATGTGCCTGCATATGGCCGTGGAGCAAGATGTTCTGTGGCCCTAACTAACAAAGAAGGGAAAAAGGTGGGGTACGTGAACGCCGTTGCGCTCGCCGGGAAAACTACCTAGCCAATGTCAGACGGTGACTCTTCAAGCATCAGGAATCTTACAAAAATCTAATTTCAACCAATTTCAACTAATGTTGACTAACATTGGCTAATTGTAATTTTGAGTGAAATTAGTCAAAATTAGTCAAAAGTAGCTGAGATTAGTTGAAATTAGTAGATTCTTGTAAAATTCCTGATGTCAGGGTGAGGATATGGATTTGTTGGTGAGCTATTTCACAAGTTATTTTTCACCACTGATTTAAATCTTTTACAAGCTCATTCCACTGTCACGTCGCTCACCTCTCCCTAAGCTGATAAATTTTGTAACACTCTTTCAGCCGCTTCGCGTCATTCCCATCACCCTGGATCCTTCGTTTAATGGTCTTGATTGGGGCATCATGTCCAAGATATTTTCAAATTGTCTTTCCCCAGCATTTCTACCTGGCCACTTAGCATCTAGTATCATGGCCCTGTCATGTGCTTTGACATGTTACCCTAGTGTAGCCAAACTTCCAGGGCCGTTTACCGAATGGGACCAAACAGTGCCCTTCTGGAAGAGTGAGGAAAGGCAAGTTGACACGGCATACTCGAACTTGGTCGGCCCTACCAAGGCTGCAGATGAGTGGAGTGACAAGGGTGAGAAGAAGGCAAGACTGGAGGTGTTGAGGAATTGGATTCGCAGCAAGAGATCAAACAGTCTAGGGAGGATGCACCGGGGCGTCAACGAAGATGAAGAAGCACAAGAAATGAATACAGACGACTACGGACCGATGATTGGGCTGAGTCTGCAAGTATCTCGGGTTATAGAGGCTCATACGTCAAGGATACATGACCGTAGCGATGACTCGGATGAATCTTCAGACGATGGTGGGTCAGACGAGCATGCGAGGACTGCCTGGAATATTTTCAGACTTGGCGAACTTGGCGGTGGGTGTAAGACTTGGTTGTCGCCCTCGCCACAAACTCAGGCCCGGGACCAGCTTCCTACACCAACATCATCCCCCTTCCCCTGCGAGAAGAGCATATTATTAAATATGAGGCAAGATCCTGTCCTTGAGCAGGCCGCAGACAAGGAGGGATCCCCAGATATCGCAATAAAACCCATTCCCGAACAGACCCCCACAGAAACTGTTTTTCGGGCAGCCAGTCCCGAGAACCCTCGATCAAGAACGTTATGCACATCTTCGCTTGCGCTCTTTGGGGGGAAAACAAGGGAGGCTAAGGAGGTGGTTCAATTGGGTTCACAGCCATTCGCTTGCATTGACAATCTTGTTCTCTTAAATCAATCTCAGGGTCTTGCGTCATCTCGCAATTCGACTCAAAACCGGAGTCCAAATTGACAGGCGTCACAGGCGCAGACTTCCTCACTCATCCGGGATCTGGGTGATACCGACAAAAAGAGGACACCGGGGGATGCAAACGAATCACCGCAATTGAAACGCCAAAGAATTGATCGAGAAGATACGAAGAGGGACCTGGGAGAGACGGGGGAAGTACCTGTGTTGGCTTGCGGTGAATCACAGGCCATGAATTTGAGCTCATCATCACGAGACAAGACATGTGAACCTGCAGACGAGTCTTCAGCCGGGTTCACTCGTATGCCAACCGTTCGTTCTTTGCCTGCTCGGGATAGTGGAGATGTGCTTCTCCCATCGTCGACTCCAAGTCTCGACATGAGAGGAAAGTCTGACACGCGAACTGTAGCGGCAGCGGCGACGATTTCGTTCCCTGTGAAGAAGCCCGCTGAAGACAGGACCAATCGTGTAGGAACGACGGTTTCGCTTGGTCGACCCAGTGTGCCACTCGCAGCTGGATCGGTATCTCGCTCACCCTCGGTGACTGTACGTTCACTGGTGTCCAGAGTTGACCGTATGCAGACAATTGTTGGAGGAAAAAGCTTCTCTCTGGACACGTGAACACCATCGCATTCGATGGACACGTGGACAAGCGACGGATCTACGAGTCCACGGACGGCTGCGCGGCGCGCTAAGCGTGATTTGAAGAGACGGACCGCGAAGTTGCGCTTAGCACCGGATCTTGTTGTACAGCCCAAGATGTCTAGAGAAAACAGCCGGCGTTGGGTGCACGAGGAGGCCGTGTCAGCTACGGCGCTGGTGAATGGGCGGGGGTTAGGAGCGGAGGTGGGCGACGAGCCAACCGAGGAGGATGTGAAGATGGATTGGGAAAAGAGCCGTCTGTTGGCAGAGAGGGTCGGAGATGTGGTGCAGAGGGGCGACCGGGCGAGCGCACGGTTGAGGTGTTTGGAAACGTGGTATGCAGAGGGGGCGTAACGACCACGAGGATATTTTGGGCGTAGCGTGACCACTACATGTGGCATTCTGAGTCCACCACAATTAGCCTTCGGAATATATCATCAGCATCAGTGAACAAAAGGCGGCAGGATCGGGGTCCAGGTTCCATTCATTCATTGAGTCCCCATCTGTTCCAAACATCCAAGCACGATTCGTTGCACGAAGCACAATACAGACTCGACACAAGCGGAGGTAGTCACACAAACAACACGACCATACCGAGAATTCTGTCAACCCAGCTCCTTTCGTCACCTTCAATCATCTTCGTCCTGCTTGACGGGACTCAGTAAGAGTGACATGCAACCAAATGAAGCATACCACTGCGAACAATTGGGCTTGGAACCCTGCGCTGGCATCTCTAATGGTGAGTTTTCCAACACCCAAAGGTCCGGAGGAAGTGAGATTGAAGTTGCGGAAGGAAGCATCAACGTCCGCAGCCAATTCGTCAGCCCTAGCGTGATTATCTCCAGGACCAAAAGGACAATCATAACCGATCTTCGCAACTATTTCGTTGTCGGCATCTTTCACGAGGTGGAATTTAGCTTCCGTGCCGGCGGGGGCGTTCTGGCGACCGGAGGAGGCAAAGGAAAACTCTTTACCCGGGCTGATTACCTTCCCGTCAGGGGTGGTGACCTCGTTGTAGAAGTGACCTAGAGGATTGTTTGACCTGGGGTGATGAGAAGTAGAATGGGATATAGATACTCACCAATGTTAACAGTCTTTCCGTAAAGGAGGTGAAAATTGGCGATGCGGATGGCAAACGAAAGCCCGTTTCTGATAGTAAAGTGCACCCACTGGTCTTCCCCCATGACGTAGAAGTAGTTCGAAGATATAGTACTTGAACCTGGAGAGGCCAACAAGCCTGCGAGCCGCCTTAAATGCTGTTTTTGCGAGAACCCAGGCAGTCCCACCGAAAACGGACACATTGCTATAACTGTCGAAACTCTCACATGTTCTGTTATCAAGTTATTGACGTTATTTCCTCGTTATCATGGGGCGTGCTTCGGGTGGGAACGGGGGGACAACTTGCCACCTGGTGAGTGGAGAATCAATGTCGAACGCCCCACCCAGTATCCACAAATAGATGACACCGATCGAATTTACCTCACCAGACCTTGTGACACACGGATGAAGTGCGGCGGTAACATTAGGACGCAGTTAATTCAAGGTGGTGTGGTTCCGAAAGGAAGGTATCAAAAATATACCTAAACAGTATCTGATCTCCGAGCCAGCATATCGGCCTGAGCAGCTTTGATTAAACTAGCTATGGCTGTGTTCAATTCCTGCTTTAGGACAATCTTCTGGGATGCTAAGGTAAATGCCCTAGGTGAAAAGGCCCCGAAATGACTACAGGCAAAACATGACGGATAACCCGGCAACAGTCCGCGCTACTTTTTCCACGAAAAAAGCGCTGCAGAACATTCCAACGACTAACGATCCGGAATAAAAATGCTAGGGCTCCACACCTGGTATTGGAATACTAGATGCAATGTAATTTTGCAAGAGAAAAGGAGTGCACGTGGCTACCAAGGCCAAGTCCATCATCAGTAAAGTGCAGAGCCGCGTAAAGATGGGTGGGTATTAACTTCAGAAATTCATTTTATTTGGGCAAGCCTGAAGAGCATTTTGCCGATGTCTTCAGTGCATCTGGTACCTGTTTCTGTGACATGCACCGTAGCTATCATCTATTAGCGGACATGTCGGTAATTTTGCCAACGGTCAGCTCTGGTGTCATTCTTCATGGCATCTAGGCATCGACGTGTCATTTTATGCTAAATTGGCCAAGTAAGCTGGCCGCTTTTTACCACAACACATTGGGTCTTCATGGGACCCGAGACTGAGTATAACTCATATAGACCACACAACGCCAACGGCATCCTCCAATACTGCACTTTCTGCCGCATTCAGCTTGGCATCAGCTTGCTCCTTTGCGACCCGGGCACGATAGGCAGCCGTACCCCCTGTGTTATCCAGCCACCACATACCCCAATTTACAGACTACAGAAAACCTGTTTGTGATCCATCTCAATACCCAGAGCAGTTCCTATTCTTACCGGCTCTACATATTGAGACCAATGGAGTTCCAATCGGTAGCAGGGCAAGGGAATGCGAGAGATCAGTGGGAGACTCACTGATACTAGATGCTTGAATCAAGGTATAGATGCGAAGTATGAAGCTAGTTAGGGAGCTATTGGCTCAACCTGAGAGTTCAGAAGTATAGACTGAATTATCTAAAGATTAGGCGACTTTCCCAATCTTAAATACTACAGTACATGTTTGTATCTGTAGCTATCTCCTACTAACTATAGTAAGGGAATAGAAGACCATGGAAGGTCTTGGAACTGCGATGTATAAGCACAGTAACAATAGAGCCAATAGCATAAAGAACTCTTATCTTAACCAATAGCTAAAAGGGAGCTTATCTATGATGAGTAATGACCCTATAATATGAATAGTGTCAGCATTGATCTATGTGTAAGACCAATTGGCTAATCATAGAATCGCTCTAAAATATGGTTATATAATCAAAATACGAAATAGAATACCATATTCTCAACAATCTTGATGCCAGATACATCTCTGCTAATCAAGCCTGTCACAACATCTTTGAGTTTCCCATGCATAGAGAATGGCCTGCTGTTTATTGCCTTCCTGTTCATCTTCCAGACCAACAGAATGTTGTTTTTAGAGATGATGCCCAAATTATGGAGGTGGTTAATAATATCAAGGATACTCACTTGCTGGGTTGGTTCAAGGCAAATCAAGACCCTGACTTGATTGCTGCTGGTGCACATGACTATCTCTATCAGGACTTTCCCAAACACTTTGTCTGGAATAGGAATAATGCTGTCTGGACTGTTTGTCAAAGATACAAGGCCATTGGTAGAATGTACTCTATTCCTCCATCCAAACTAGAGCTCTTTTATATGAGACTTTTGCTTACTGTGGTCAAGGGTATGTCTCACTCTTATCATTTCCAACTACTTCTCACTCATTATATGTCTTCTTAGGTGCCATATTTTATGAACATCTTCATACTATCAATGGTGAACTTTATCTCAACTTCAAAGAGGCTTGCAGGGCACTTGGCCTTTTGCAGGATGATAGTGAATGGATTCTGTGTCTTCAGGAAGCTGCCCACTTCTCCATGGGTAGACAACTGTGCTGTCTTTTTGTTATTATTCTGGTTCACTGTGCTCCTGTGGATCCCCACAGAATATGGGAGGCATCCAGACAACATCTCTCTGATGATTTGAATCATTATCTTATCAATCATCTTCATATCCTAGAGCCCACTCAAGAGCAGATTTATGACTATGCTTTGTGTCTCATAGCCCAACTTCTCAGAAAACATGGCAAGTATTTGCAGGACTTTCCAGGCATGCCATTACCACAGCAGCAATGGGAGCTTCAGGAGGGAAATCAGCTTATCATAGAACAAAGACAATATGACCCACACCAGGAGCAAACATTTGTTGACAGAGGCCTTCCTACTCTTAATCCACAACAAAGAGTTCTCTATGATGCAGTGATCAATAGTGTCAACAATAATCTGGGTACTCTTTTCTTTCTTCATAGTGGTGGTGGTTGTGGCAAGACCTATTTGGCCAAGCTGATTGCTTCCTCTGTTCATGCAAGACATGGTATTGTCCTTTGTGTTGCCTCTACTGGTCTGGCTTCTCTTCTCCTATCTGGTGGTCATACTGCCCATTCTCACTTCAAGATTCCCATTCCTTGTCATGAGAATAGCACCTGCAATATCAAGAAAGATGATCTCACTCATAAACTTCTTCAGCAGACTTCTTTGATCATCTGGGATGAAACTGCATCTCAACATCACCATGTTTTGGAGGCTGTAGATTGTACTCTACATGATCTTTTCAATCATGACATACAATTTGAAGGTATCACTGTTCTCCTTAGTGGTGATTTCAGACAGACTCTACCTGTTATCTTGCATGGAGGAAGAGAGCAAATTGTTCCAGCCACTCTTACCCATTCCAACCTCTGGCCTATAATGCAAGTACATTATCTGTATCAGAACATGTGCCTTGGTCAAGATCCTGAGTCAGATGCCTGGGCTCAACAACTTCTTCAGATTGGTGTAACAGATGGTGAAATGGAACTTCCTGAACATATGAAGTGTGAAGATGTCATTCAAGCTGTCTACTCTCAACTGCTCAATGGAGACCAGCATTTGCCTGACCAGTACTTCTTGGACAGAGCAATTCTGAATCCCAGAAATGCTCAGGCTCATGATATCAATGCTAGCATCTTGAACTCTGTGCAGCCCCAGGAGGATCCTATTCATGGGCTTTACAATGGCACCAGACTGAGATTGATCAGATCAACTCCAAGAGTACTGGAATATTGTGTTTTCACTGGAAGAGATGACAACAATGTGGTGCTAATTCCCAGAATAGCATTGGACTCTGGACTAGAGGACTCTCCTGTGCCTTTTAGAAGGTTTCAATTTCCTGTCCGTCTGGCAGATGCAATAACCATCAACAAATCTCAAGGTCAAACTGTAAAGCATGTTGGACTCAATCTCAGCACTCCTGTGTTCTCTCATGGGCAATTGTATGTTGCACTTTCATGCTGTACCCATCCTAGAAACATCAATATTGTGTTTGGCAATAATGAA
>JBBPJT010001078.1:0-11538 GCA_038088895.1 Xerocomus potaroensis | reverse complement strand
GCGGACTTTGATGTGTGTTCCATGTCACGGCCTCCAGCAATGCATCACTGTTGAATGCCTGCCCCGGGTCACACCGTGTTCAGCGGGTCATGTATCCCCGACCGCCAGTATTCATCTGGGTTCGCTCAAGCCTCTGTCTTCGCTTCTGTACGTTGGTTTTATAACTGTACAGGGTGAAATTTTTCGAGTGATGAGCCTGTCACATGAGACGTGGTCATAGCGGTATACAGGATAGTTGCTACAGAATACATGCATAACAAAGCAGAACGCGGGCCCGAGGCGTAATAAATCAGACACCAAGATGTACATAAAGGATTCGTTGATCGATCGGTATCTTCACGGACCCCATCGTCTTGTGCAGAGCAAGCGCGGCACGAGTATAATCCAGATATCCCGAATCGTCAATCATATGCGGATGGAGCACAGAAGTGGTCTTGTTCGTTTCGGCATCATCCACCGCCCACATCGTCCCGGTGACAGAATGGAATCCGGCGAATTACACTGCGGATGCGAGATGTATCATCTCGTCCGGGTTCTCCTCATCTTCAGCTGTTGTGTGGCTGGCGGACAAGTAGGCGAATTCGGGGTCCTGTAGCTTGCATTGGGTGATATGTTGGATTGTGAACTGTTCATCGTAGAGAGGGAGTGCGGGCTCGAATGGTTGCCTCCTGTTCGCGATCCCATGGCAAGCAAAGTGTCATTCGTTCTTGCCTAGTTCGTCTATGACCCTAGAAACGGAAGACAAACGTCGAACGGTCCACGTCATTGCAAACAAACGTAGGTGACCACGCATTCCCATCCAAGCGATCGTGTATATACTATCCAATACTACCGTCACGCTCGGCATTAACCTAATGTATCAAACTACACAAAAATACTATTTCTCATGTTTTCCTGCTCTGTGATTGTCTGGAGCATCACGTGCCTTCAAAAACAAACTTACAAGTGAATTTTACTAGACCGTCTAACGAGGAGGGGGAGGAACTTCCATGGAGGGAATGTAGTGCAGCTACACTTTCAACAACAACAACATTGTCCAAATACACAGCCCACCATCACTCAGAGGTCCACACCTAGGTGCACTGGCGATCGCCCGGCGCTTCAACTTCTTTCCGGACTGCCATCTTAAATAATGTCCAACAAGCCGGGTTCAGACGGTACTTGATTCTATCTTTTGGCGTGTAAAGCGGCAGAATGACTTGCCCACCCAGTTGAACAGTTACTGTCGAGGGCACGATTCATTGTAATCCAAATTGAACACAGGCTCGGAGAGAATGCTGGTATTGACCAGGCTGTCAAACCCGATCAAGAGGCGCTGCGCCTTTGCCCTCCCGGTTCGAGCTCAGCACGACCGGGAGTGTTGACTCATCTCGCATACCATCTTTATATTCGGTTCAACCAACGCTCAGAAATTGACGATATCACGACGGCGATTGAACTCGAGCGAGAAACGTTAGAGAGCACCCAGATCGGCCCGTGGCTTTGAATAACATTATATCATATCTCTGGGCTCGGGGATACAGAAGACCTTAATGGTGCCATCGTTTTCGCCCGAGAAATACTGGTGCTTCGCCCCCAAGGGCATTCAGATCAGCCAAGGGCTTTGAACGACCTTGCGACATATCTCTGCGATCGGTACATGCAACTCGGAGGTGAAGAAGACCTCAACGATACCATCGTTCTCGTCAGAGAAACATTGACGCATTGCCAACAAGGACACCCGGGTCGGTGGACGGTTCTGAGCAACCTCCCGTTATACCTCTGGACTCGGTATAACCGGCTCGGGAACAAAGAAGACCTCAATGATGCCATCGTTGCTGGCCGGGAAGCATCAGCGCTTTGCCCACAAGGGCACACAGATCGGCCGACGGCCCTGGGTAACAATGCATCGTATCTGTACAATCGGTACATGCTGCTTGGGGATATAGAAGACCTCAAGGGTGCCGTTGTTCTCGGCAGAGAAGCACTAGCCCTTCACTCGCAAGGGTACCCGCATCGGCCAGAAGCTCTGAAAAATCTTGCGTCATATCTCTGGGCCCAGTGCAATCAGCTCGGGGGTATGGAAGACCTTAATGATGCTATTGTTCTTTCCCGAGAAGCATTGGCCCTCCGTCCACAAAGGCATCCAGGTCGATGGAGGGTTCTGAGCAACCTCGCGTTATATCTCTGTACACAGTACAACCAGCTCGGGGATATAAAAGGCCTCAATGATGCCATCGTTGCTGGCTGGGAAGCATTAGCACTTTCCCCGCAAGAAAACCCAGATCGACCGCTTTGAGTAATATTACATCGTATCTGTGCACTCGATACAAGCAGCTCGGGGATATAGAAGACCTCGACGACGCTATTGTTCTAGGCCGAGAAGCTTCGGCGCTTTTCCCACAAGGCCATTCACTTCGAACAGAAGCTTTGAACAACCTTCCATTTCGCCTTTGGAGTTGGTACAATCAACTTGGGGGTATGGAAGACCTTGACGGTGCGATTATTCTCGGCCGGGAGGCGTTCGCACTTCGTCCACAAGGGCACCCAGGTCAGTCAATGGCTTCAAGCAACCTTGCGTTATATCCCCATACTCGGTACAAGCGGCTCAGAGGTATGGAAAACCTTGATGACGCCATCGTTCTCGGCCAAGATACATTAGCACTTTGCCCAAAAGGGCACCCAGGTCGGCCAATGGCTTTGAACAACCTTGCGTCGTATCTCTTCACTCGATACAGGCAACTCGGGGGTGCAGAAAACCTCGATGACATTATTGTTCTAGCTCGAGAAGCATTGGCACTCTACCCTCACGGGCACCCAGATCGATTAATAGCTTTGAATAACCTTGCATTCTATCTCTGGAGTCGGTACAAGCAGCTGGGAAGTATAGAAGACCTTAGCAATGCGATCCCTCTCGGTCATGAAGTATTGGCACTTTATCCACGAGCCCACCCAGAATGGCCAATGTCCCTGGAAAACCTTGCAGCGTATCTCTATAGTCGGTTTGTACGGGGAGGTCAGCTCGGGGACGAAGAAGAGCTGTTTAGCCTGTATGCTGAGCTCGAGCATGTGTCCCAAACTGTGTCGTCTGTTTTATCAGTGGTAGCAGCCTGGGTCAAAACGACAGAGGAATTTCATCACCACACGACCCTTGTCGCATATGAAATGGCTCTTCGACTACTTGTCAAACACCTTGCCGTTCTCCGCTCGCTCCCCCGACACCTTACTATCATCAAATCTCACTCCTCATCTCTCGCAGTAGACGTATTCTCTGCTTGTATCCGCAACCAATCTCTCACCAAGGCAGTTGAGCTTCTCGAGCAAGGCAGTGCTGTTTTCTGGTCCCAGCTCACCCGCCTACGTTCCCCACTCGAGGACGTCATCGCGTCTGGGCGAGAAGGAGAGTTGCTCGCAGACGAGTTCACACGTTTGACATCACTCATTCGCACTGCCCTCCACTCAACTACCCCGGACCAGCATGACCGTCTCTGCCATCTCAATCTGGAATTGAAGAATGTGATAGTCCAGATCCGACAGTTGCCTGGGCTCTCTCGATTCCTTCTCCCTTTGCTCTTCTCCGATCTTCAACGTGCGGCGAGGGATGGTCCGGTGATCATCGTGAATGCTAGCAAGTATAGCTGTGATGCACTCATTCTACTCGCTGACAGGGATCCTATCCACATCCCACTGCCAGCGACCAAAAATGACGTTCTCGAACTGTCACTTGACCTGCATGTGTTGAATAAAAAGGTGATGACGATATACATGACGTCAGACTTGGTCCTTTTTTTGCGGAGACTCTAGGAGAAGGTGGTTTCCCACATCGTCAATGTCCTCCAGACAGTGTGCCCCCGTCATTCGCGCATCTGGTGGTGCCCTACAGCCGAGCTCTCGCTCCTACCGCTCCATGCTGTCTCCCCGTATAGAAGGGACGAACCTAGCGTTTCAGATCTGTACATTTCGTCCTACACTACCACCCTGACTTCCCTTATTCGTGCAAGACAGTCCTGTCTATCGAGTTCTCCCGTTCGGAGGAGACGATTCATTGCTATTGGTGAAGTAGCAGCTGAGGGCACAACGAAACTTCTTTCTGTCGGTGCAGAACTACCCGGCATTGGAGAGATCGTCAACGGTCACGCGACGTTTAGGGCCATCGAAGGAGAGGAGTCCTCTATCTCTAGGGCTATAGACGAGCTAGGCAAGAACGAATGGGTACACATTGCTTGTCACGGAATCGCAAACCGGAAGCAGCCATTCAAGTCAGCATTCGCTCTCCACGACGAACGGTTCACAATCCAGCATATCACCCAATGCGAGCTACGGAACCCTGAATTTGCCTACCTGTCCGCTTGCCATACGACAGCTGGAGATGAAGAGAGCCCGGACGAGGTGATACATCCCGCATCTGCGATGCAGTTCGCCAGATTCCGTTCTATCATCGGGACGATGTGGGCGGTGGATGATGCCGAGACGAAAAAGATCACGTCTGTGTTCTATCAGCATATGATTGATGATTCAGGCCATCTGGATTATACCCGTGCGGCGTTTGCTCTGCACAAGACGATGAGGTCTGTGATACCGATCGATCAACGGATTCTGTATGTAGATCTTGGTGTTTGATTTATACCTTCTGGATCGTTTTCTGCTTTGCTATCCATGTATTCTGCAGCGACTATATTGTGTGCCATGGACTATGACTACGTCTTATAAAACATCGTCCGTAGGCTGATTGCCCAGATGATTCATGTATCTTACGAGGGTTGGATTTACATTTCGTTTAGTGGTTTACCAACAATGAGTGGCACACATCAACATGCAAGGTAGGTATCATTGTTGCCCCATAGTGTAGGAATATAGGTACCGATCAGGGATGCGCGCGACTAGATACGATACTCAGTCGTGCGTGTGATGCAACGGACTGAGGTGTTCGAGTACGAACTACACATCTTATATACTACACAAAAGCTGTACTAACTAAATCATGTGCAAAAGTTATGGGTATCTGAATATCCGGAATTGCACTAGAATACGAATGAGAGAACATACGCGAGAATGCTACGAACGTTGTCCATACGATATGACGTCGGCACGCAATGGTGGTGTTGTTATATCGTACAAACGGTTAGTGGCTATGCACATTATATAATCTCACTCCACATATAGTACCACTTCGTACAATACAGTCATCCACTGGCACTTGAAACAGACACCTGTAGCACACAACACTTTTGTAGATTTCATTTTTTAATCATGGTCAGAGTAGTATATAGTTATGCTCTATGTGTTGATGTGGGGTCACAATGATGTAACGAGTTGATACTACTTAGGTACTCCAGCAGTGACCGAGTAGCCTTAGGAACAAGGTATAGCTCCCACTAGCAATAAAGTCCTAAGGGACAGAGCCCATATATGCTGGTATTAGGATTTGGTACTGGCTCAGGCCTTTTGCCTAGTGGTTGAAGCTCCTTAGTTTAACACTATGGGTTACAATGGTTTTTTGTATATAAGTTGTATATTGCAATGTTCTGATCATATTTCTTTGGTGAAATTTTAACTAATAGCTATCTACTCATTGAACTATGTAGGTTAGAAAAGTGAAATTATCCACAACATATGTAATTAGGTCTGATCAACAAGTTCACAATGCTCAATCCAAAGAATAGCTATTGTGTGTTTTGCCAGGATAATGCTGGTGAGGCATGTCTGGCAAGCACCATCAAACAATATTGTTATCTTATCAGAAAGTTGTGTAAGCATACATAAGCATAGACTAGTGCTAGTACTAGCAATGACAGGCAGTAGAATAATGGAACAGTGGTATACACTAGCTATTATGTTTTATTCCCTTTTGCCTCTTTTCTTTATAACCTTCCCATGATTCTTCTTATTTTGTCTTACCTGATAACCTTTCCATTGCCTTGTCATCTTTTCTCATAATTGGACACTATTTCCATTTAGGTCTTCACTTATTGAATGCCTCATGTCCCCTTTACCTTCCTTGATTGATGGTTGCCATGATACAATAGCTATGACTTATCTTGACTTGCTATGTTACGGTTTTGCCTGCACCTGCCTGCAGGCATCGACACTCAGCGTTGCGCTCTTCATGGCCTTGAAGGTCGCTCTTGGACGGGATCAAGCCATAACGAAGGAGTAGCAAGGGGGAAAGATAGATCAGATAATGCCTAATGCTAGGCAAGGTACAAGCAGGGAACCGACATTAAAGCTGAAACTAGAGTTTCAGCACTACTGGTATCTACCTTATATACCAACTAGGGATGTGCACAGACCATGTTACCTAATGTGCTACGTATAGAAATACCCTAAACCCAAGGGTAAGCCCTAAGCCCTAGAAAGCAAGAAGCACACCTCGTGGTGGAAGCAAAGAAGACCACGAGGACAACACGAAGCACGGTGATCACGCCGTGTGGCATCATAGAAGAATGGGGTCAAGGGTACACCCGTTCGGGACAGAGAGTCATAACGGTCGAGTCATCGTGACTCGACAGACGGTTTCCATAACGGTATGACCCTAGTGTGGCAACTAGTCGTACGGCGAGAGATGGGAGTGAAGGGAGGGGATGACAGGAGCTCCATGAACGTTGACGATGACCCCAATACTAGGGGTCAAGACCCATAACTGTAACATTACCCCAATACTACGCTTTGAGGTACCAGACTCAAACAATCAATCATCCAGATCCATAGCGTCGGGATCCAGGAGAGAGTCAAGGTAAGCGAGGAGGTGACAACAGGCGACGACGAAAGTCGCGGATCCAATAAGTAGCCCAAAAAGGATGGCAGGGCGACAGAATGGAGAGGTCATAACGGCGAGGGATAGAGTGAAAGGTGGAATATCAAGAAAGGTTGGTGGCAAAGGTCGACGAGAGACAACTGAAGTCTTCGTTATTGTGAATGATTCTTATAAGCCTTTCGTGGGAAAGAATGATATGGATCAGGAAGTGCGAGACGGCGAAGAAGAGGGCACGTGATCCAGAACGTGTTGGTGGTATCAATACGGAAGCCAACCGTCGACAAGGGAGGATAAAAGAAAAACCACGCTTTTGACACTGAGGGAGCGGTAACCCTAGAAAAGAAAAGAAAAAGTCGTGCTGGAAAACGAGGAGAAAAGGAAAAATCTTCAGCACGAGAGCTAGGCAGCTCATATCACAGCCGAACGTCCGGTCCACGCATTCTGATACGTGCGACAGAGGAGACCGTTCGTTATCGACGACTGTGGAAAACGTAAGGGAGGTACCGAGAGATTGATCTTCCATAAGGATGACACCTATGGGGCGCGGTACTAGCGTATCCATCCTTATTCCAGTATAGTGGGACCCCAGTCCCTACCTCTGACCTACAATCGAAGGCACCAGCTGACGACCCGAAAACCAAACAAAAACAAAAACAACCGACCACCAAAGGCAAGGCGGCGGGCGAGAAGCGGAAGGCGCCAACAAGCACCAGCCGGCGAAGCGGAAAGAAGAAGCCCCCCGAAAAAAAAATTCAGGAACGACGGAGCGGGGGCAAGGCGACGGAGAAGATGGTATCCAATGGCAAGGACACCCGACGGAAGACGGACGAAATCCTAAACGCCCGGGGAGCAGGGGAAGGACACGATGTCCTGAACGATGGAAGGACCTCCGACCTACAATTGAAGTCCTGAACAAGGGAAGGAAACAATGAAGTCCCTGAATGGCGGGAAGAACAAACAGTCAGGGTTGCAACACCCAGAATAGCACCAGCGAGTTATGAAAGACCCAGAAGGCACAACTGAACGTAGTTGACGAGGAGGACGTAGAGCAGACAGTTTATTGACTTGTCGGTCAGCGTCAACTGCAAGGAATCCTGGAGAAGCGAATTAAGCGGCCAGGATGATCGTGGTGGCAACGGCCCATATGGCTGATGGTGGACCGTTCCAAGGGGAGGGGAAGAATGCAGTTTAACCTCATGCCGGAGGCAACGAAAGTGGGGAAGATGCAGTTTAAGGACATGCTGGTCCCCGAAACAAGGGAGGAAAGCCCCAATGATGAGGGCTGTGATGCAGTTTAGAGTCATGCCGGACTCTGGTGGGAAGAAGGTCTTATCGTGGACGTACGGCCATACTGGGCATACATGCTTGAGCGTTCCATACTAAAGGACACTAGTTCCAATAGATTCATCAAGGTTGGGGACACAAAGATGAGGTCCCGAAACTGGACCCACAAAATGCCTTGAGGAAGAGATCGATGCAGTTTAATGTCATGCCGGACGGCGGATAGAAGAGGGAGTATGCAGTTTAATGTCCTGCCGGATGCTATGGCAGAGGAGGCGTGGGATCAACAAGGCGTGTTGATGGTACCGCGTTGTTAGGACTGGCACCTAACTCACACAACTACTACATGGATGGAGGAACCGGATATGCCTGGCTATGGCATGCGAATACGCTCGCGACAGCGACGTGACAATCCCTGTGATCACGTAAACAGGGGATGTTATCGATTCGTCCTACGTGGCAGCCTCTAGCGCTCTGCCAATACGCTTCCTAGTGCACTATGGGAAACAGCAACATTATCCGTATTTAATCAATCGAGGCTGACAATCATCGGTATGCTCTCATGATGCGCGGCAGACGACCGCATAACATATCGGATAAGGGTGATATGCCCATGCTGTTAAACAAGAGAAGGAAGGGAGGTGACGATAATGGATGATAAGCCAGGGGATGCGGAGGATACGATGGGTGACAAACGAAAGAGCCCAAAGGGGAAGGGGAAGGATGCAGTTTAATGACATGCCGGTCGTCTACGAAGCCAGCAGGGTGTCCGCCCACGGGGACATGCAACCACATCTGGGGGATCGTATCGGCAGGGGAGGGGAGAGTCGTGCTAGACAGCAATGACTAAAAGAAAGTTTCAGCTTTTGTTACGGTTTTGCCTGCACCTGCCTGCAGGCATCGACACTCAGCGTTGCGCTCTTCACGGCCTTGAAGGTCGCTCTTGGACGGGATCAAGCCATAACGAAGGAGTAGCAAGGGGGAAAGATAGATCAGATAATGCCTAATGCTAGGCAAGGTACAAGCAAGGAACCGACGTTAAAGCTGAAACTAGAGTTTCAGCACTACTGGTATCTACCTTATATACCAACTAGGGACGTGCACAGACCATGTTACCTAATGTGCTACGTATAGAAATACCCTAAACCCAAGGGTAAGCCCTAAGCCCTAGGAAGCAAGAAGCACACCTCGTGGTGGAAGCAAAGAAGACCACGAGGACAACACGAAGCACGGCGATCACGCCGTGTGGCATCATAGAAGAACGGGGTCAAGGGTACACCCGTTCGGGACAGAGAGTCATAACGGTCGAGTCATCATGACTCGACAGACGGTTTTCATAATGGTACGACCCTAGTGTGGCAACTAGTCGTATGGCAAGAGATGGGAGTGAAGGGAGGGGATGACAGGAGCTCCATGAACGTTGACGATGACCCCAATACTAGGGGTCAAGACCCATAACTGTAACATCCTCATGCAACAAGACGACAATGGAGATCTTCACCTGTATAGTTACCTATCCTGAACCCTTACCCTGCAGGAGAGTAATTATGACATCTACAATTGGGAATTGCTGGCCATCATTCATGCCCTCACCAAATGGCGCCATTATCTCCAGGGGACTGGTCACCCTGTCGAAGTCTACACAGACCATAAAAATTTGTCATATTTCCGTCAACCCCACCACCTCCCCGTCGACAAGCCCGATGGATGTTATTCCTTCAGGACTTTGATCTGAAGTTTACTGTCCGTCCTGGCACGATGATGGGCCCTGCCAATGCTCTTTCGCGGATGCATGATGTCGACACATCTTCCGACAATGCCAACGTCACCCTCTTTTCCCCCGACCTTTTCCTCGCCCATATTGATACTTCCCTCCTTTCCACTATCTGCACCTCATCCCTTATGGATCCCCTTGTTCTCTCCGCCCAATCCCATCTCCAACAGGGCACCCCTCTCTTTACCCAGTCCACTCTCGCCGACTGGTCTTATTCCCCTGATGACAGTTGTCTTTACTATCGTCACTGTCTTTGCATTCCCCCCACCACTCGCCTCTCTCTTGTGTCCTCTGTTCATTCGTCTCCTACCAGTGGTCATGGTGGTATCTTCCGCACCCTTTCCCTCCTTCAACGGGACTACTGGTGGCCTGGCATGGCCTCCTTTATTCGCCACTTCATCCTGGGTTGCCTCCTTTGCCAGTTCAGTAAGGTTAACACCCACCCTATGGTACCCCCACTCTCTCCTCTTGCATCTTCTTCTGTCCGCCTGTTTCAGCAAATCTCCGTTGACCTGGTCTCCAGGTTTCCCCTCATTGACTCTATTGATTCCGTTTTGGTCGTGGTCGACCATGGGCTTAGTAAGGGGGTGTTTTTCCTCCCTTGTTCAAAAGCAAGTGATGCTGCCCATATCGCCCACCTCTTTTTCACCCACCTCTTCCCACATGTGGGTCTTCACAACCGCATGATTTCAGATCGCGGCCCTCAGTTCACCTCTGCATTCGCCTGAGAACTCGCTCATCTCTTGCAATATGATGTGGCTCTCTCTTCCGCTTATCACCCTCAAACTGACGGAGAAACAGAACGAGTAAACCAAGAGTTAGAGACCTACCTTCGCCTCTTTTGCCAAGACAACCCAACGACGTGGACATCCCTCCTTCCAATGGCACAATTCATTCACAACTCCTCAATCCATTCTACCACGAAAGTCACCCCCTTCTTACTGATCCTCGGATATGAACCTCGTGCATACCCTCCTCTCGGGAAAACCTTTCTACCATCATTGACTGAACAGTTAACCCTTTTGGATAAAGCCAGAGAAGAAGCCCACCATGCCCATCAACTAGCTCAACAATACATGCAAGAACGAGTATGGAGTAAATTTCGCCCTTGGCGAGTCAGGGATAAAGTGTGGTTAGAAGCAAAGAATCTCTGCCGAAGCTCCCCCTGGTGGAAATTAAACTCTTTACGAGAAGGACCATTCGAAATCACCAAGGTCATCTCCCCTGTGGCATATCAGTTGCACCTTCCTTCATCGTGGAAAATTCATAATGTATTCCACGCCTCTCTATTAACTCCGTACCGTGAGACCGCCGAGCATGGAAAATCAATCCTCCATCCCCCATCTATGGATATAGAAGGAGAAGAAGAATGGGAAATAGAACGGATCTTATGACATCGGGGAACCGCCAAAAATTGCCAATTCCTCATCAAATGGAAGGGATACTCCTGGGCTGAAAATACCTGGGAACCGGAACGGAACATATGGAACGCACAGACCACTCTTCATGCTTATAAACGAAAACACACCATTGAATAGAGGCAGTTTCCCATTATGCCTCCCATTCACAACTCTTCCCCCCGACCCACTACCTCCGCTTGTTACGTAGTGAGCCAGCAACTTTGAATGGCTGCTACTACGAAGGCGGCAACAAGATAAACAGCGAGGAGGAAGACGACGAGTGATGTGAAGATGGATAGTACGACGGCCACTAGGATAGTCGTAAGAACGTAGGCGGCGAGTATGAGGAA
>JBBPJT010001077.1:0-11545 GCA_038088895.1 Xerocomus potaroensis | reverse complement strand
GGCTCGAATGCACGATGTTGGCACTGCCGGCGATAACGCCGACGTGACTCTCCTTTCTCGACCTCTTTTTGGCCAGGATCGACGCTTCCCTTCTCTCTACCATTCAGGAGTCGTCCCGTACCGATCCGCTCGTTCTCTCCGCCCGCTCTTCCATTCAACAAGGCGTCCCCCTCTTCTCCCGTTCCTCCCTCCGTGATTGGCAATTTTTACCAACCGACGGCTGCCTCTACTTCCGCTCTCGACTCTACATTCCCCCCGCCGCTCGTTCCTCTCTCGTTCAATCCGTCCACTCATCCCCCTCCGGAGGTCACGGTGGGATTTATCGTACCCTTTCGCTTTTGCAACGTGACTACTGGTGGCCTGGTATGGCCTCTTTTGTCCGTCGCTTTGTCTTGGGTTGCCCCCTTTGTCAATCCAGCAAGGTGAACACCCACCCCACCGTTCCCCCTCTTTCCCCTCTTGCCTCCTCTTCCACCCGTCCGTTCCAGCAGATCTCCGTTGATCTCGTCTCCGGTTTTCCCCTCGTTGATTCTTACGATGCTGTTCTGGTCGTGGTCGACCATGGTCTTAGTAAGGGGGTGTTTTTCCTTCCTTGCTCGAAATCCAGCGACGCTGCCCAGATTGCCCACCTTTTCTTCACATATGTTTTCCCACATGTTGGCCTCCACGACCGCATGATTTCTGATCGGGGCCCCCATTTCGCCTCAGTCTTCGCTTGTGAACTAGCTCGGCTCTTACATTATGACGTCGCACTTTCATCCGCCTACCACCCTCAAACGGACGGCGAAACGGAACGAGTTAATCAAGAGCTAGAAACTTATCTCCGCCTTTTCTGTCAGGATAACCCAACAACTTGGGTCTCCCTCCTACCCATGGCGCAATTCGTACACAATTCCTCCGTCCACTCCATAACAAAGGTCACCCCCTTTTCCCTGATTCTGGGGTATGAACCTCGTGCCTACCCTCCGTTGGGAAAAACCTTTCTCCCCTCCTTAACCGAACGGCTAACCCTTCTGGGTAAAGCCCGAGAGGAGGCCTTACATGCCCACCACCTGGCACAACAATATATGCACGAACGAGTGCGAAGCAAGTTCCGTCCCTGGCGAATTGGCGATAAAGTGTGGTTGGAAGCAAAAAATCTCCGCCGAAGTTCACCCTGGCGGAAATTAAACCCCTTACACGAGGGACCGTTTGAAATTACGAAGGTCATCTCCCCTGTGGCGTATCAATTACGTCTTCCCGTGTCTTGGCGAGTACATAACGTATTCCACGCCTCCCTCCTGACCCCGTACCGTGAGACCGCCGAACACGGGAAAACGATTCTCCGACCTCCATCAACGGACATTGAAGGGGAAGAAGAATGGGAGATAGAGCGGATCTTACGGCACAGGGGGACCGCAAAGAACCGATCTTTCCTCATCAAATGGAAGGGATACTCCTGGGCCGAAAATACCTGGGAACCGGAACGGAACTTGCGCGGCGCACGGACCACTCTTCTCGCTTATAAACGAGAACATGCGCTGCAATGAACCGTAGTCTCCCAGATCATGCCTCCCATCCGCAACACTTCCCCTCGTCCCACCACTTCCGCTCATCTCGTCCCCGTCATCTTTCCTATACGTCTTAATTTTCTACCCGACATAGCCCGTTCACTCGTATTCTCTACCGTTCTTCAAGATGCCGCCCTGTTTGCAAGGGCTATGGAGTCCCGCCTGGTGGATCACGCCCTCGAAGACATGTGTCGATTGTATCACACCATTGCCACGCTGAGACTCGTCTTCTCCTCCGCCACCCCGACTGATCACCCCCCTCTTCTTGCAGCGCAAGGAACTACTTGCCTCTCGCGGGCTTGCGGAGAAGTTCTCGACTTACTCTATCGTTTAGGGTTTGGCTATGTCCTTAATGACCTGCCCTTTGATGTGATAGGCCCCATTATACGTCCTTTCCTATGTGCCATGCACCCTACGGCGTGGTATGCCTACTTGCAAGCACAAGAGAGGCCGGTGCGCATTTCAGCAGTGACTACTTTTCCCCCGGAACCTTTAGTCCTAACGGACTCCCCTCCTCCTCTTGTCCCTGTCGAGGGCGAGAGCTCCACTCCATCCTCTCCGACCATCACTCCTCCTATGCCAGGAGCATACCACTCCCCAGCCACATCCTCTTCCCTACCACCGTCAAACGACTCGCCTCTCCCCGTACCACCGCCGGCAGCTCTTCCGTTATCCCACGAGACAGGGAAACCCCGTCTCCCCCTCAGAAATCACAACGATCAAAGAAGGGGAAGAAGAAACAAATAATCCAAACACCTTACGGTTTACCCTCGTCTCCCGCATACAACCTCCGCTCCAAGAAGAACCCCGTCACCTCTCCTTCCTCCTCTACCTCCCTCACCGTCGATCCTTTCTCCATTTGCGAATGGTGTGGGGAAAAGGATACCCACCTCGGCATCTGGTGCCTGCGTCATCAGTGCCCCTCCTGCAACGCCTACGCACCAGGACACCTTCTCCCAAATTGTCCTGCCAGCACTTGTCCCTATTGTGCAGCATCACACTGGGGACTTCCGTGTCCACTCTACCGATGTTCCCCAAACGGGTGTGACGAATGTCGATCTCTTGTGTGGGGTGAGCTATGTCCGAAACGTATTCGGGCGCAATATTTACAGGAAGAGGAGAAAATCCTTCATCAGGATCTCGACGACTACACTTACATCGATAAGGAGTGAATGATGTGAAAAGGTAGAAAGGTTCGGGTGAACTTTCGCCTAGTAATGGGCTTTTGTTACAATTTTACTCCTTTTTTGCCTTCATGCTTCATGTTCCCGTGCTTACGTCATACTACCTCGGACGCTTTTCTTGTTCTAGGCTTAGTCTTTGTTGACCGCCTCGTGTCCCCAATATTCCCACGACAGACCCTTAGCCCTACCCCAAACTTTCTTAGTTTAGCTTTGCATAGCTTGGTCCGTGCGCTATAGGGACTTACTTAAATACTCTGCGCCATGTACTTGTAGCAGTAAGCTAGATCTACGCAATCAACGTAGTTCCCTAGTTTCCAGGTCCACTCCTAAGGTCTTTCAACCTGACTAGGAGTTCTTCATCGCATCATCATCCATTGGGAATTACGTCACGCGTAACAGGAGTGGGTACTCCAATGGCTGGAACAAAAGGTTTTGGGAGAGGGAGTGGAATGCCTGGGTCATTCATCAGGGAGAATAAGACAGTGGGAGGGGAGGGAGCTCTGTCTACTTGATAGAGATTGTTGTTGTCTTTGTTATCAAGAGAAGAGGTTGGAGGGATTGGGGTGTTGAAGGGGGAAGAGGGTGGAGGGAAGAATTGTTGGGGAGGAATGGTGGTTGAGGCATAGATAGCTCTCAACTAGTGAGAAGCTAGTTCTTTTGTTATGCAGGTATATAGCTGAGATGATGTTGGTAAGGACTTCTAGTTGTGCTTTGTTGGCACAACCTTAGGGGGATCTTAGAGACTAGGAAACTATGTTGGATTGCATAGAACTAGCTTATTGTACTGCTACATGTCACTATGTATTTATATGTAGATAGTAAGTGCACAGACCAAGCTATGCTACTACCATAATTGTCCTTTGGGGTGTTACCCCAACACTTGGTGTGGGAAGAGTGAGGGACATGAGGCATTCAACAGAGAATACCTAGAATGGAAAGAAGCATACAAAAAGGGAATTATGTTGTTGTATCATACAAAAAAAGAGAAAGAAATGGAAAACTGTAACAGTTTCAGGGCAAAATAGTGGTTGATGTTACAGTTTTCTAGGAGACATCCATTGCTGGATTTATTCCTTCCCCCTTTCCTCCCCAGTATAGTGATTAGATGTCCTTTTCCCTTGTTTTGCCTATCCCTGACCTATTCCACTCTTGCCTTAGGTCATCTGTATTACCACATATGTACATGTGTTTAACATGAGGCTTTCTTCTATTCTACCTTGTGGCCATCCCTGTTAATCAGCTTATATGTTCCCCATAACCCAGGGTTATGGGCATTCCCTTTTATAGTCAATCCTTGATCATGGGTTAAGGGCTTACCTTATATAGTGCTTAGTCAGCATGGTCTGTGCACCATACTTACTTGTATGTATTCGGCCCCTGGTGACCACCTGGTTGCAGGTGTGGTCACCTGGTCCCATGGTTGACGTCATGGCATGACTGGTGACCCTGTGAGCGAAAGAGGTGCCCCCTGGTGGGATGTACTCCCAATCGGACGCAACGGCAGGAATGAAACGAGACAACCACGGACGAGTGCCGGCAATGATTGATGAACCCCGGCATCCTGCCCGGCCGATAGGGGTGTCCATTGGTGGGGTGTGTGCGTGTGTAACTGCTCCCACCTCCCACTCAACAATGATGACGACGACGATGAAGAAGAAGAAGAAGAACGTGGTGGGGCTTGGGACAAGGACGATCGAGGGCCATGAGGGGGCAGTCACAAGAGAGACGGTGGAGATGCCATACAATGCGAACGACCTGTGAGTTTGTCAGTCCCCTCCATGCACAAACGACCGCACTAATGCAGTGTCATGCCGGTCCTCCAGCCAGGGAAAGCATTGTGAGGAGCTTGTTGCGATGGTCCAGCGACAGGCCAAATGGTGGCCCTATGATGACAGCAAGCGACAGTTCATGGCCACGAAGACGAAGGTGGACTGGTTGCGTAGCATGCTCCTGAACTGCGCGTTTGTTACGGTTTTGCCTGCACCTGCCTGCAGGCATGAACACTCAGCGTTGCGCTCTTCACGGCCTTGAAGGTCACTCTTGGACGGGATCAAGCCATAACGAAGGAGTAGCAAGGGGGAAAGATAGATCAGATAATGCCCAATGCTAGGCAAGGTACAAGCAAAGAACCGACGGTAAAGTCGGCATACCGAAGTTAACCGAAGTTAACCGTACCGAAGTTAAAGCTGAAACTTAGGGTTTCAGCGCTACTGGTCTCTACCTATATACCAACTAGGGACGTGCACAGACCATGTTATATAATGTGCTACGTATAGAAATACCCTGAACCCAAGGGTAAGCCCTAAGCCCTAGAAGCAAGAAGCACCCCTCATGGTGGAAGCAAAGAAGACCATGAGGACAACACGAAGCACGGTGATCATGCCGCGTGGCATCATAGAAGAACGGGGTCAAGGGTACACCCGTTTGGGACAGAAGATCATAATGGTCGAGTCACCGTGACTCGACAGACGGTTTCCATAATGGTACGACCCTAGTATGGCAACTAGTCGTACGGCGAGAGATGGGAGTGAAGGGAGGGGATGACGGGAGCTCCAGGAACGTTAACGATGACCCCAATACTAGGGGTCAAGACCCATAACTGTATCAACTTCAAGTTGAATCCTGCCCATTATGTTTTTGACGGTCCAAAGATCTTAGTGACGCTCAGCAAACTGACGAAGGGACGAGGAATCCCGTTCGCTGAAAAATGGTACCACCGTCTCAATGATGAAACTATCCCTGACGAAGAAAAAATGTACGAGTTAATGATGAAAGACTTCGATAAGACATTTTACCCGTTCAACTTCAAAGAGGAAGCACGTCGGAAGCTCCTCACGTTAAAGCAGAATACCCGCGACCACGCGGAAGGATTTCAAAATTTTGTTGCAGATTTTCAGCTCCATGCTGCGTGAAGTGGTATCGTTGATCAATTCACCCTTATCGATTCCTTCGCGGCAGGCTTAGACCCCCAACTCAGCCAAATGATTCTATCAATGGCAGCCATTCCTGAAACCCTTGACGAATGGGTTTCTGCCGCTTCTCGTTTCCATGCCCAACAGCAACGGATTCGCGCAATTCGCACAGGAGGATCGCTAAGTCTCGGAACGGGACAACATTGTCACGACCCAAATGCTATGGACGTCGATGCCGTTTTCCTATCCCCAACGAATCGCGCAAAACACTTACGCGAGAATCGTTGTTTCATTTGTCATCGAATCGGTTGCAGAGCGAGCAATCATCCCAATAAACGAGCCCGAGTACAAACTACAGGGACGGCGATGCGGACACCTCGTTTGTTTCCTCAGAAAGAAAATGGTCCTGGACCCTCTCGTATCCCTCGACCAACACCTATCCGTGCCATCCAAATGGAACAACAAACAGCTGGGCCCGAACCAACGAAGCTTGATCTATTCATTTCTCGTTTGGTCGAAAAAGGGACTACCTCTGATCAAATCCATAACGTCCTGGAAGCTTGTTATGAAGACAACGTAGAGACCGAGGAAGTGGCCAGGGTAGAACTGGCAAAGATGAAAGGAAAGGATTTTTAAGGCGGGAGAAGGCGAAGTCAACCGCTTCTCTCCCTATTGAGATAGTAGCCGCTGTACATAACGAATTGCAGGAATCAACGTCCATGCGTCTCCCCCTTCGTTTATTCAGCTCATCTTCCCCAGTTGACGCCCTAGCTCTGATTGATAGCAGAGCAACAGGAAACTTCGTCGACGAACAGTTCGTCGAAAGAAACCACCTTCCCCTCACGAAATTAACTATTCCATGTATAGCTCACAACGTGGATGGAACCCGGAATAGGACTAAAAAGATAACACACTGCGTCAACATAGCAACGAAGATCGGTCCCTGGGTAAAACCCATGACCTTCTTGGTTTTAGCCCTTGGCAACGATCAGCTCATCCTAGGAATGCCCTGGTTACGAACTGCGAATCCTACCATAGATTGGCAAACTGGGATCGTGAATCTCCCTCTTCCTAAACAACTACGACCCCCATTGTGCGACCAAAAGGATTGCACCGTCCGATACCTTGCCACCAACGTCGACAACAAGATTGCTGCTCGCTGGAAGAAGCGTTATCGCCCGATGGAACAGATACGACGAACGACCCTCACTACGGAACTCGCTCAACAGCAGAAACGAGAAGAGCGAATCCTCCCGAAAGAATTCTCGGCCTTCGCCGACGTTTTTGGACAGCCAGAAATAGGACAACTCCCTCCATCCCGTCCTTTCGATCATGCAATTACTTTACAACCTCACTTCATTCCTCGTGTAGGGAAAGTGTACCATTTGACCCCACAGGAACACGATGCTTGTCGAAAGTTTCTCGATGAGAATTTAGCTGCTGGTTGCATTGTTCCCTCAAAATCTCCACAAGCATCGCCATTCTTCTTTGTACAGAAGAAGACGGGCGACCTTCGCCCATGCCAAGACTATCGCTATTTAAATGAACACACCGTAAAGAACGCCTACCCTCTTCCTCTGATCTCAACTCTTATGGACCGGCTTAAAGGATCCAAAGTGTTCACCAAATTTGACGTACGATGGGGGTATAACAATGTCCTTATCAAACCAGCCGACCGGTGGAAGGCGGCCTTCATTACCCCCTTTGGTCTGTTTGAACCCACTGTTATGTTCTTCAGCTTGTGCAATTCTCCCACCATGTTTCAGGCGATGATGAACCACTTGTTTCACGACTATTTGGCGGAAGGATGGGTAATTATCTATATGGATGATATCCTTATTCACTCCTCGGATTTGCCAACTCATCACCATCGTACCCGTCTTGTCCTCTCTCGACTCCGCCAACATTCCCTTTATCTAAAATTGGAAAAATGTACATTTGACGCTACCGAGATAGAATATCTAGGCATGATTATCTCGCACAACCGCGTCACCATGGACCCTACCAAGTTGTCCGCCATCCAACAATGGGCTCCCCCTCAGTTGGTCAAAGGAGTTCGCTCCTTCTTAGGATTCTGTAATTTTTACCGAAGGTTTATACCCAGCTTTTCCCACTTGGCCGCCCCCCTTCACCGCCTTACACGAAAAGATCAACCCTGGGCTTGGGCACCCGAATGCGAGCAGGCGTTCACCAAATTGAAACATATTTTCCTCTCTGCCCCAGTCCTTGCCCTTCCTGATCTCACCCGTCCCTTTACCGTCATGACCGACGCATCCCTCGTAGCAACTGGGGGCATCCTCATGCAAGCGGATGTCAATGGGGATTTGCACCCTTGCGGCTATTTGTCCAAAACTCTCTCCCCTCAGGAACGTAACTACGACATTTACGACCGCGAACTCCTGGCTGTCATCCACACACTAACCGAATGGCGTCATTATCTTCTCGGCACGGGTCACCCTGTCATTGTCATAACAGATCACAAAAACCTATCTTTCTTCCGTCAACCTCAACGACTTTCCCGCCGACAGGCTCGCTGGATGCTATTCCTCCAAGACTTTGACCTCCACTTCTTTGTTTGCCCTGGGACTGCTATGGGCCCTGCGGATGCCCTCTCTCGTTCAACATCCGTCGACACCACCGCCGACAATCGTGACATTACCCTTCTTCCTGCTGATCTCTTCCTCGCCCGTATATCGTTGTCGCTAGCGCACTCTATCTCCTCCGCCTCCTCCACTGATCCCCTCGTTGTCTCCACTCGTGACCTTCTCCATTGCGGTCTTCCTCTCTTCTCTCACTCAGTCCTTTCCGATTGGTCTCTTGACGACGATCTCCTCTATTATAAACGTCGTCTCTACGTTCCCCCTGTCGCACGCCATGACCTTGTCTCCTCCCTTCACTCTGCTCCTTCTGGCGGCCATGGTGGTATTTTCCGTACTATTTCTCTTCTTCAACGGGATTATTGGTGGCCCAGTCTTTCTACCTTTGTTCGTCGGTTCGTTCTTGGCTGCCCTCTTTGTCAATCCAGCAAGGTTAACACTCACCCCACCGTTCCCCCCCTTTCCCCCCTCTCCTCTTCTTCTACCCGCCCCTTCCAACAACTTTCCGTTGACCTTGTGTCTGGTTTCCCTCCTTCTTCCGGCTTTGATTCTATTTTGGTCGTGGTCGACCATGGGCTTAGCAAGGGGGTCTTTTTCCTCCCTTGTGCTAAAACAATCGACGCCGCTGGTGTCGCACACCTCTTCTTCTCTCATATCTTCCCTCATGTGGGCCTTCACGACAAACTCATCTCTGATCGCGGCCCTCAATTCGCTTCAATGTTTGCGCGGGAGTTAGCCCGCTTACTCCATTACGATGTCGCCCTCTCTACGGCATACCACCCACAAGTGGACGGAGAGTCTGAACGAGTAAATCAGGAAATCGAAACCTACCTTCGTCTCTTCTGTCAAGACCACCCAGAAACTTGGGTGGACCTACTCCCAATGGCCCAATTCGTTCACAACTCTTCCGTTCACTCTGTCACCAAATGTTCTCCCTTCTCATTGATATTAGGGTATGAACCCCGTGCTTATCCCCCCATCGGCAAAACATTTCTCCCCTCATTATCGGAACGCCTCACCACATTAGACAAGGCACGCAACGAGGCAATGTTCGCTCATCAACTGGCCCAACAAGTAATGAAGGAACGACTCCGCAGTAAGTTCCGTCCGTGGAAGGTTGGCGATAAGATGTGGCTGGAAGCCAAAAATTTGAAACGTAGCTCCCCCTGGCGGAAATTAAATCCCCTTCGGGAAGGACCATTTGAAATTACGAAGGTAATATCTCCTGTGGCGTATCAGCTACGCCTGCCCCCACAATGGAAAATTCACAACGTATTTCACGCTTCCCTTTTATCTCTGTATCGAGAAATGGCAGAGTTTGGGAAATCCACTTTACGCCCACCTCCTTTAGATATCGGCGGAGATGAAGAATGGGAGATTGAGCACATATTAAGCCACAAAGGGACGAAGGCGCGAAGACACTTCCTTATTAAATGGAAGGGTTACCCATGGTCCGAAAATACTTGGGAACCGGAACGGAACTTAACCCGCGCACGGGCCCTTCTAGCTGATTATAAACAAGAACGATCGCTCTGACTCCTCTCACCGCTTCTTCCCCCACTACCATCATCATGCCTGCAACACGAAACTCTTCGCCTCGTCCAATTACCTCTGGTCATCTGATTCCTTCCGTCTTCCCTATCTGTACCAACTTCCTCCCCAATATTGCCCGACAACTGGTGTTCTCCACCATCCTACAAGATGCGCCCTTGTTCGCCCGTGCCATGGAATCTGAAGTAATGGATCAGGCCGTGGAGGAAGCGTGTGGGGTCTATCACACCCTAGCTACTCTTCGTCTCATATTCAACGCCTCCATCCCAACTGATCAACCCCCACCATTAGCCGCACAAAGCGTCACCTGTCTCAGGCAAGCTCGTCTCCAGGTACTCGACTTGTTATACCGACTCGGATTTGGTTACGTCCTCAATTCTCTCCCTTTCGACATCATCGGCCCCATCGTACACCCCTTTCTAGTCGCCATGCATCCATCCGCATGGTTTGCCTATTTACGCCAACAAGAGATGCCTGTCCACATAACGACGGTAACATCTTACCCACTTCCCCCTCTCGCCATTGTCCCCCTCGACCCTCCTGAAGCGATCGACGATGAACCATCCAACACTCCCCCCCTCGAGATGCCCGGAGGATATCTCTCTTCTCCTACATCATCCCCTCCCCCTCCGTTGGTACCCCCAATTTCGCCATCGACGACCCCTATTCCTGTTCCCCCACCACGACTACCCGAAATCCCGCGTGACTGCCCTTCCCCTTCCCCTGCCCCTCGTACCACACAAGCTTCTACTCCGTCCGGAAAATGGACAAAGAAGAAAGGGAAGGGGAAGAAAAGGTGTTTGACAGTTCCCTATGGCCTTCCCTCGTCCCCTGCTTATAATCTAAGGCCACGTCCAACCCCCATCCCACGTCCTTCCACCCCCGATACAATGAGCAACCTCTACGCTTCTTCCTCCACTGACTTACCAGAGGAGGATTGGCATTCACGCTGCGAATGGTGCGGTGAGCGGGACACACACCTGGGCATTTGGTGCCCTCGTCATCAATGTCCCTCGTGTTACGCTTACGCCCCAGGTCACCTCCTTCAGAACTGTCCAGCTAGCACTTGCCCATACTGCGCCGGGTCTCACTGGGGTCTCCCCTGCCCCCTTTATCGTTGCTCCCCAAACGGCTGTGAGGAATGTCGGTCTTTGGTCTGGGGAGAACTCTGTCCTCGTCGTATTCGCGCCCAATATCTTCAGGAGGAAGAAAAGATTCTTCACCAGGACTTACCCGATGACTATGATTATGTTGTTCGTGAGTAAAAGTCGGTGACTTTTCGGATAAACCGGGGGTTTTGTTACGGTCGTCTTCATTGTTTCTTTGTTTATGCTTATCCCGTTACATTCCATTTCTCTTGTGTATCCTTCCGTTTTCAGATCGTTTTACCCTGGACGTTATTTTCCTTTCTAGGTCTAGCTGTTTATCGGCTGCCTCGTGTCCCCACTTTTCCCACGTTATACCCTTCACCCTGCCCCAACGTTTCGTATTTAGCTCACACAGCTTGGTCCATTCGCAGTCAGGGTTCGTATAAAGACACAACGCCATTGTTACGGTTTTGCCTGTACCTGCCTGCAGGCATGAACACTCAGCGTTGCGCTCTTCTCGGCCTTGAAGGTCACTCTTGGACGGGATCAAGCCATAACGAAGGAGTAGCAAGGGGGAAAGATGGATCAAATAATGCCTAATGCTAGGCAAAGTACAAGCAAAGAACCGATGACAAAGTCGGTGTTAACCGAAGTTAATCGTAC
>JBBPJT010001076.1:0-11550 GCA_038088895.1 Xerocomus potaroensis | reverse complement strand
AAAGGCCCGCGTGCGCGGTGAGATTCTGAGGCATAAAAGGTCGGCGGTGGTGGACGTAAAGATGACCTCGAAGGTGGGGGCAACGCGGTGCCGCTGTGGACAAGACAAGGCCAAGGTGGCATTGGATGCCGAACACGTTGTAGAGAGAAATGAAAGGATGTGTGGAGGGGGGCTGTGTGAAAGGGGGGGCGAAGAAGCGGACGAAGAGGGTATGAATCAGCAGACAAGTAAATCTGAGTTCAGGAAAGTGACACAGCCCAGGGTGCCGATCGCTGAGAGAGGGCGGGGTGTCAGATGGACAGGCAACATTACCTTGTAGAGTTAGATGGCGAAGGTGCCGTACGTGATGTGGCCGAATAAGACAAGGAAGAGCCGAGGGAACGGGAAGGAGGCCAGTTGGAGATGGGGGGGTTGAATAGCGCCCAAGAAGAGGATCGGAAGAGCTTCGAGCGATGTGACCGCCAAGGGTCCACTTCTTTCGCTTTCTCTTTCCACATTTGGTTACCATCAACTTTGAGTCAGGTGCCTTTTCGCCCGCCATCACTCATGACGCCACAACACGCATCCTCCCCGTCGGAATTTTCTTGCTTTCTTGTCCACAGCCCGATAACGGAACCTGTCCCCCGGCCAGCTGCCACATAAAAGCGTCCATGCTCTTCCTCCTCTCCCCCATCCAACAAACAACAGCTCTCCTCCCCAAATGCACTCTATCACTAGCTCTTCCAACCAAACCACGAAGCGTGTCCATGACGACTCGCATACAATGGTCAACGCAAACGCACCTCAGTGCTGCCACTGCGGCTGGCGCGGCGCGCATGCACCCAGCTGCCCCTTCCGCTGAGCATCTCTTTATTACCCATCTCATGCTATTTATCCCCCCTCTTCGTGAGTAACCGTGACGTCGCGCTCGTCCGCGTCTGATCTCCCTCTAGATGTTCATCGTCCATGTCCCTCATCGTCGATCGCATCTGTTTTCCCGCAACTGTATCACCATACGTATACACCACGTGCATATGCGCACGGTAGTCACCATCCATGGACATCCGGCAGTTGTACGATTAGCGTCTTATTGTGGACTTGTGTGGAGCATTGCGGTGTGTAATCGCAGGTCTGTTGGAGCGAAGGGCCATCACGCATAGACTCGCAACACGCGTGCCTGCATTGTATATCACCCCTCCACTAGTTAATCCACGCTACATACACGATCATATCACCAATGACTTCATATCTCTTTTGTCCACCTGCTCTCTCTTTTTTTCATCTCGGTCGCATTGCCACTTTGGTAACTCTCCCTCTGATTGTCCCACCCTTGATCCCGATATGTACCTTGTCCCGACTCTCGGGTGTTTCACTCAACCGTACCTCCGAACACTGCTGTGAACTTTTCCCTCCTTTGGTCAACGCGCTCTTCCCTCCCCTTCATGGCCTCCTCCACTGATTTCTCGGTCCCAGTACCCCACCACTCCAATGACCTCCACGTTGCCTTCCCCCACCACCATGTTCTCCTCCTCACCCTCAATCGTCCCAGGTACCTCAATGCTGTCTCTTCCCAGCTTCACAACGATATTGCCGCCCTTTTGCATTGGTTCGATGATGAATCCTCTCTCTGGTGCGTTTCGCAACATTCTCACGACTATCTCCTCCCATCATCATCTCCAAAGGGTTGTCATCATCACCGGCCAAGGTCCCGTCTTTTGCGCGGGCGCCGACCTGAAAGCGTAAGCCAGCCATTCACCGCCTGTAATACCACCCCGTTTCTGATATTTTCCCACTACCACGTGTTTCCTCCTTCCCTCTCTCACAACTCCTGTCGCGTTCCCAGATGGCACACGTCCCAGTCAAGTGGCCAGATAACCGAGCAAGAAGCCTTTGCGTCTTCCCTCCACGGATTCGCTGCCGTTTCGCGTAGACACACGTCCTGCAAGCCGGTCATCGCTGCAGTAAACGGACCCGTCTACGGCGGCGGTGTTGAACTCGTCCTGAACTGCGACATCGTCATCGCAAGCCAGGATGCTGTATTTGCCCTTCCAGAAGTCAAGCGTGGCGTCGTAGCCGCACAGGGCGGTACGTCATCCTTGCTTTCGTTATCGTTCGTGATTATTGGATTGCCATGTGATCATGCGCAGAATACCACTTGCTGTAGCATCGGTTTGAATCATTCACCCCTTCTTTTTTATTTTATTTTTCCCATTGCGACCAGCATCGCAAAAAAGGCTGACGGCGCATCCTCCTCCGCAGTCATTCCCAGATTAGCGAAGACCGCCGGCCATCAGGTATGATGCACCCAAGCGTGATTTACACGCTATGTATCTTTGGTATACTGAACTCTCAGAACGCCGCGTTCCACCCCCCTTAGCTCGCTTCTGAGATGCTCCTCTTGGGAAACCCCGTGAGCGCCATTGAGGCCAGGGACCGATTTCGATTGTACGTCCTTTCACACGCTCTTACGCACACGTGTGTTCTCATCCAAGAGGCATCCCTTCTCTATAATGATCACTCACGCTGACTTGCTTGGAACAGCGTCAATACTGTCGTGCCGCCATCAGAGGTGTTATCTACCGCACTCGAGGTCGCACGCCAAATCATCTGCAATTCACCCGACTCAGTGCAGAGCTCGAAAGAGGGCCTCGTTCTCGCGCAAAAGCACCACTTTGAAGACGCGACTAGGACGCATGCGCTCAGCGCGCTGAGTAAGCGACTTTACAATAGTACCAACATCAAGGCGAGCCTTTTTCTCTTTCCCTCCATGGGTCGTGGAATGTGCCACGATATATCCGACGACCACGCATTCGACGTCATTTTGACATTTCTTTTACTCTTCGATGACTCACTCGTTTTACAGGAAGGCCTTGCTGCATTCGCCGAGGTAAGCCGTACCACATTTGTCTGTCTGGTGGTTGATCCGTCCATTCCGCTTGTTACCCGTCGTTTTGTCGGACATTGCTGCATGTGCTCCCGGTTTTCCCCGACGCACCAGAGGCGTTCTCCGGTATGGAAGAATCCGTCCAGGTTGTGACCGCGGACGTTGCGCGTCAGCGTCGTGGAGACAGGATCGGATCTTGTGCTCCTCTTTGCCGCCCCGGATATAGACTTGCTTTTTTGTTATTTTTCTTCACCTTCTCAATGCTGTGTCTGTCTGTTATCGCTCATTGTGTGCTTCCGATCAAATCCGAATTATCGCGTTTTAGAGCCCTTGCTCTCCATTCTTTATTTTGCGTAACTGTGCATGCATGTGACGCATCTGTCCCTTTGTGTATGTCACCTTCGGCGTTCGTACGTACGAACGGACGTCTCACATGCCTCGGACGGAGAGCACGGTGTCGTCAATCATTGTGGCAGGCGGAGCAAAAAGGTGCGTCACGCGATACATTATTATCCAGAAATGAATGATATGATGCAACGCATGGTCCGCCATTGCGGTAACGGTGATGTCGATAATAGAATCCGACGTCAAAAAATCGAAAACGCGTCGTGGACCACGCGCCCAAGGGCAATCAACAAACGGCATCGCGCGATCGAACAATATGACGATGAATGAGCCACACAGCACTGGAAACTTGGCGGTTGGGCCACACGCGGGCGACGGCGTACATATACGCCACCCGTCGAGGAAGCCACACCATCTCATCGTCTCGTCTCGTCTCATGGACATAACACGCCGTCCCTCAACGGTGCCCCTTGTGCGCCGGAGGTCCTTCACAGTGTATATTGACCACGTGACCCAGGTCACCCAAGAAGAGGATAGACCATCAAATAACGCTCCAAGTGTTTAAATGGATCCTAGCCCGTGTCGCATAAAAATGTGTCATGACCAACCTCGATGTTCGTCACATCATTAAGCTCCCGAATAGCACATAGCCGTTCCCGGAGATGATTTAAGCTTTAGCCACCTTGGTATGGCCTTAGCGTGAAAGCCGTGTAATGGAAGCGCACCGGGAGCTGGCCAGCTCGCAACTTGCAAGACGCCGATTATTGATTATATGTCGCGAAGGCCTAGGACACGACCTATAATGCTCTACGCGTCCACCGAGTCATACCAAATCAGGCATCGTTTGCGTTTGGAATCATGGCCGGTATCGCCGAGCGTGCGCGCCCAACGTCCGACTCAGCAGAGGTTATTATGTCAAAGGCCAACGTCGGTCGCAGCAGTGCCGATCCTGTAGACAGCCTAGTAAGGGCAAATATACACAAATCTGCGCGTCATACTTATCATCATCCGATCCGGGCACATACGCAAGGTCGTGTCGTGTTTCGGATCTTGAATGAATGCGAAACAAACCCGACCACCCCAGGTCACGTAATCCACAAACACGGATGCGAGTTTGCGCCAGCCTAGTCCACCGGCGTGTTGTGATAAACGGGAGGGCATCTCAGCCGAACTGCCGGGAGGGGTTGCGAGAAGATGTCTTGCTGACACTTGACAACTGGAATGACCAAGGTCCGGCTCTCCGGCGTATCGCATAGGGGTGCCGAGTAAGAGATGAGGGTCACGACGAACAATATGAAATGAGGATGCGCGAACCGCCGGTTTAGGCAAGGAAACAGGGAAAACGATGGCCCAGGCATCATTTCAGAAAACGAACCGGTGTCATCCTCGTTGATGCAACATGCACCTAGCCAAAGGGTATGACCGGAACACACGGCCCATTACATGGGAGACTGGTACACGAGGACACCGGTCGCGATAAGAGATACAAACTGGAAACAACGTTTAACCGTGAGGACGCTGCGCCTGCGTAATGGGAGCAAGGTCGTGTTTGCATGAAGGAAGCAGTAGTAACGGGGCGTACAGACCCCGCAGCCACCGTGATTAAACACATTTGGTCTTCACGAACGGATATGGTAACAGACTTGCGTCGTATGTCTTCTGAGTAGGTGCCTAACCTGCATGGGGAGCCGAGCACTCGCAAAGATCCGAGCATGGCAGTCGAGCTCTAGAATCAGAAAGCTGACACCGGAATCACCAACTAAGTTGTGTGATGGCAACTGAGATGAGATCGAGGGATGCACGTTTGTGAAAGCCTTACCATAACTGCCCACGTCTGCGAGATACTGAAGCGAATAAGAAATGCAAACATCCTGTGCTCCAGGGTTCACGCAAGGGATGCTGACAAGTATACCCGAATGTTGCCCGTAGGGACTGGGGTCTGGGCCATGGTGTCCGGGTGCCTGGGAAGGCAAAGCTATGCTTAGCAAGGCGAGTGGCATCCCGCTGGGTTCGACCGGCAAATGTTTAGATGCAGGACAGGGGAGTCAAGCAGCCTTATCCGCGTATCAAACTTGTGTGTACAGTCAGATAAGACACTGCATGCGTCCTACCTAGATGGATGGGGAACGAGCAGGCCATCGTACGACGTGCAACCCACGTAAGCCGGGTCGTACTGCAAACCGCAAATGAAATGGGGTGTGCGCGTGTATGAGAAGCCACCTAGCAATAGCAGATTCGAAAAAAATTAAAAAACACAAAGTGCAACCCTAGTCAGATATGGCACCTGCAGTGCAAAGCCGTTGCTCAAGGCGAAGTTAGCGAGCCAAGCTGGGGGCGACATCGTGGTTGAAGGCAAGGGCAAGGATGCTTAGTAAGCCCACCACTTTGTTCTTCTCTGACCATGTCCGCTCAGGAAGAACAACTGATCGAGCTCATGCTCGAACTCAAGGTGCGTGGACATTCATTTCGTTTGACAGCTATCGCATGTTCGATGGTTTGACCATGACAGAAAACGACGCCGCAGCAAGCACAGTCCATTCTTACATCCACGCCGCAAATAGCATATGCGCTAGTAGCACTCATGGTCAAGATGAACGCCATAGACGTGCAGGTCCTCCAGGTACGCATCTCCAATCTCGGACATTGCGCATCTTTCCTCCGCCGGTGCGCGACTCTCGGGACGTCGCCTATTCCTAACGGGATGCGCCTGCAGAAAACACTCACGACGTACTCCGCAACTATGCCTTCCTCAGGTCCGCCACTGCCCGCGCAGCCGTCTGCCCAGATTCCGTCAGTCTCCGCCGTACCTCCACACCTGTCTCAATACCGCACACCTACGCCACAGACACATACACCCCATCACTATAACGGACATGGTCACACCCCTCAACCACCGAATACCGTGTCATATATGTCACAAGGCCAGGGTCAATACGCTGGTACCAGCGCATTTTCAGCGCCGCCTCCTGCGGCTCCACAAGTGAATAGTGTTGGGTTGCCTGATGCGCTGGCATCTATTCCGGAAGAACAGAAGGTAATGTTATCAACCACCTTTCCATTTTCTTGTGATCTGCGTCACGACATGCACTTTCCGGGTCATGTCACAACCCTGCAAATATCAATGATCGTGTTCTGTTGTCCTCATCCATTACCCAGGCCATGATAATGCGTGTCATCGCCATGACTCCTGAACAGATCAACATGCTCCCCCCCCCGGAACGTGCTGGTATCATCCAACTTGTGAGTGATGACGACCCGGTTCTCAGGATTGCCTACTCAATTTGCGAATTCTTCCGCCACTTGCTTCGTTGTCATTTCCGTTTGACATTGATGCCCGTCTTCCCACCACCTGGTTTAATGCCGCTCATGAAACCACCGTACCCTCTTTCCTCATGCGTCTATCTTCTTGCAACCCCCCCTTCTTGCTTTCCGCGATCCGTAGCGTACAACACTAGGGTTGCCTACGTAGATGTGATTGAAAATGGGTCTCATTTCATTACTCACCACCCAGGGTCGGCCAAAGCTGTGTATTGTGGGCAGACACGTGCTATCTCGACCCATTGTCACTCGGCGTTTCGTAGGCCACCCGATCCTCCATCGGAAGCTTCGGGTAGTAGGAATCTAGCAGCATATTAGCGGCCGTCATGCATACAAACTGTGGATACGAAGTCCCAATCCTGTGCGTAGGGATACTCTTTGGGACGTTTCTTTTTCTCCTCTGGGCCCTCTTTTCGCAGCGTGTGGGTCTGAGGTCGGAGCGGGTTCGTTTCATTCTTGTTTCTCGTAACCAAAGCATCGTTCATGTCTGCTCCCGCGGTCCTCCGAAGGAAGGAGTATAACTCTGGGTAGCATGGGGCATACCACGATATCTTATCCTTGCGGGGTTTCTCCGGATGTTTGAAAGGCATCTCGTGTAAACGTTCCTGGATCTGTCTCGCACGCTGGAAAGCTCCACATAGTGCGAGAAATCGAGCATGCCGCAGGGACGCGAGATCACGTCAGCGGACGTCAGCGGTAACCGTGTTGTGGACCTTGTACGCTCGCGGAAAGACATGCACACGGGACACGGGGTCCCCATCTAGAACACGAACGATCGCGTGCGCCTTGCCTCGTTCGCCTACTTTGACGCACGTCTCGTTCGAGGAAAGGGGACGTGTGAGTCATCATCGCACAACCTTGGGATCTTACATCTTTATTCCATGCGACAAGATCGCGTCCGACCATCGCAGTCTCCTTGCGCCCACTTCTTCTTTTTGATATTCTCTACTTTGGTCTCTCGTGACCTTGAGTGTATTTTTTCGTGCGCTACCGTAGCCTGTCTTGGCGTTTTTAGCAAGTAAGATCGTGCCGCACTTCCATTTAGCCTGCATCAATTATGACCCAAGCTGACAAAGGTTTCCTTGGCCCCCGCATCTCCACCCCCGCTGTGTAACGTATCTCGATGTTCGGTCGAGACCTTGGCCTGGGCGGGTTTGATCATAGTACTCAGAGGGGGTCGTGTGTAACTTGACGGCGTCAAGTTTCATGTTGAGGCGCACGGACACCGACGCGCCGAAGAATCAGTTTTGCGACCTGTGCATGTGTGAGACGTTCCCGTTCTGTCGGTTGCAGCACCCACTCGATCGGCGCACGGTCGATCCTGTCGTGCGGTGTGTGAATATGTTCACCGTGCCTGAGTTGTCTCGGGACGAGTGAGCTGGCTGGCTGGCTGATCGCTTCGATTGCAACGGTGTTTCCGAGCGACAGGATGAAACCAAAACCCCATTCGGACGCGTAAACATTTAGACGTCGGATGTCTCTCATGTCTTCGCTTGCGGCTTTTATGGATTGGACCTCCATTCGTAGTTTTCTTTCTTCCGTTCTTTTCATCCGGGGCAATTGCCATGTACACGATCAGAGGCTCAAATAATTCTACTACAACTTTCCCCCCGCAATGGAGTCTAAGGTATACGATAAAACGTTCTCACCGATCAAGGGATTTGAAACAGAAGCAACTAACTCCGCATCGCGATCAGCTCGTCAACCTGCATATTGGACTTCTTATGCAAATCATCATTCCCACCGACAGATACGCCACCTACGGCACATTAAGAAGAGCCAATTCGTCAGTAAAAAAAGAAAGAAGGGTCAAACCAAATAGGGATGCTGACTGATGAATGTTCGAGGTACAGAACGTGCGCCCGTCTTTTCAAGCAGGTAATCCTGAATTGCAGATCCGTCGCCTCGTTGGTCTAGCCTAGCACACCCGATCAATAGATTCAGCACCGCACGCGGTAAAAAAAAAAGTATCGAGAGAGAAGACGCACTCGACGACCTTGATTTGCTCTTTGGGGTAGTTGTGTGCAAAGTAGCTCTTCGTCTGTCTACAGAAAGGGCAGTATGACTTCGAGAACACGACAATCTTGTTCTCGGCAATTGTATTCTGGGATTTCAACGGAAGGAGGTGAGCGTGGTGTTCTGGTTGGTTGTGACTTTGAATGTAACGTACGTCCACGAATTGTTTGATGGGGGCCATGTCGGTGCTGAGACGGCGTTTGGTAAGCAAGGAGGCGGAAGTGGTGGAAGAAGACAATGGCAAGGACGAGTGTGAAAGGAAGGCGTACGGTGAAGGTTTGGTTGCGAGGGAGAGCGAGCGGAGTATTTGCGACACGTTGAACATGCCAGTGCTTGAGAGAGACGGGTGCTAGGAGTCTTGTTGGATGTGTTTCGGTATTTATGCAGTCACTGGCAGCTGTGGACTTGAAGTATGCGTCATCAGCGGGTCGGCGGCATTGGCGCGTCAGTCATACCTTTGCAGCCCGCTCTGTAATGGATTCGTAAGATGTCAGGGTGGTGGGAGAAGTCACGAGTCGGAAGGGGCCGAGAAAGCGTACGGCCCTGGCTCTGATTACTATGATTACTGACAAGGTTGTCTTGTCTTTATTTCCTCTATATATTCACTGCCAAATTGCGGAAACGAAGTCCTGGAAGGCACTGGAAGTTCGGATATGCGAAAAGTACCGGGGCAGAAAGAGCCAACTCAAGTTACCGTTCAATTCATCAGGGATCTTAGGGGACTGCGTATACCAAACAGTGGTGCGTACCTGGCTTGCGAATGGAAGGGGGCTGCTGAGTATGCTATCCAGGGTGTGATCGAATTGCTACTGCTGTTCAGCAACGACCCGTACCTTCGGAAGCGGCGAGAGCGTCGGAACAGTGCAAAACTCATCACTCAGTGAGGGTAGCCCTACGTACAACTGGCGTCCACCACTTTCCCGCTTTCGCTGTGTTCGTCAGTGATATCCCCATCGAGGATTGTTATCGAGTCACTCACTTCTGATGGGCTGGATTCGGCTTTCCAACTCGTCATGGAATCTGTCGGCATCACTCTATGGAGGATTTTACTAGTTTTTTCTTAGTTGGTTAGGGTTAGTGTAGAGGTTAGGATGGCATTTATAGGTAGTAAAACACCGCAATTGATAGATATTGTGAGTGCAGAAAAGACAAAGACATGATTACATAGTAAAGGAACAGCAGTAACTGTTCCCACAATTGAACACATATGTTTAAATGCGGGAAATAAGAAAGTAAGATAAGACACAATAAGACAAGATATGAATGATCAGTGATGAAATACCTGCAATAGGACATATATGTTTGAAAGTGGGAAATAAGGAGAGTAAGATAAGATATAATAATGCAAGGTATGAGTAATTAGCAATGAAATACCTGCAATTGGACATATATGTTGGAATGCAGAAACATATCACATAGAACACTGGATGGAACAATACACCATGTTTCCATAATAGAACAGTTGTATGCAATTGCAGGAACATATTACACTGGATGCTCATGGAAACAATATATGACATTCCCGCAATAGAACAGTAGTGTATGATTGCGGGAATGTATCAGACTAGACACTCATGGGAATGATATACAATGTTCCCGCAATAGAACAGTAGTGTGCAATTGCGGGAATGCATTACACTAGACACTCGTGAGAACAATATACAATGTTCCCGCAATAGAACAGTAGTGTGTGATTGCGGGAATGCCTCATACTAGACACTCGTGGGAACAACATACAATGCTCCTGCAATAGAACAGTAGTGTCCAATTGTGGGAACATATTACACTAGACACTCGTGGGAACAATATATGACGTTCCCACAATAGAACAGTAGTGTATGATTGTGGGAATGTATCAGACTAGACACTCATGGGAACAATATACAATGTTCCTACAATAGAACAGTAGTGTGCAATTGCGGGAATGCATCACACTAGACACTCGTGGGAACAATATACAATGTTCCCGCAATGGAACAGTAGTGTGTGATTGCAGGAATGCCTCATACTAGACACTCGTGGGAACAACATACAATGCTCCTGCAATAGAACAGTAGTGTCCAATTGTGGGAACATATTACACTAGACACTCATGGGAACAATATATGACGTTCCCGCAATAGAACAGTAGTGTCCAATTGCGGGAATGTATCACACTGACACTCATAGGAGCAATACAAACATGCTCCAGGTATTGAAGTTAAGAGCAAATAGAACATCAAAGCATCTACTGACATCATTTTACTGGTTTTTTCTCAGTTGATTAGGATTAGTGTAGGGGTTACGATGGCATTTATAGGTACTAAAACACCACACTTGATAGATATTGTGTGTTACGAAATTGCCATTAAATGCCTATAATACGCTTACTAAGCTAATCTCGTCGCTATGAGATGAAGTCCCATACGTCCGATTACGACTATTACGACTAACGAAGATTAACGAAGATTAACGGAACCTGGTTGTATTCTCCAGGGAACCCTACTGCTGTACAAGAGGCAGGTCGTGGTTGTATTCCCTGGCAGAACCCTGCCGTTACATGAAGTGTACACATACTAACGTGAACCTAATGGTAAAGCTAAGTACATCTTATCTTTATCTTATCTTTGATCTTATCAGTGGAAGTCACGTGATCTAATCTAAGTCACGCTCCACGTCACATGACCCTTCTTATTCAGAACTTCTATCTCCGCGGGTCATGTGGAGGCTATACAGCCATTTTAGGTAGTTGACTCATTCTGACTCCTTTCGTCCCCTATCAGCGAGGCTGTGGTATGACTCAGGAATCCTCTTCGGCCCCTATGGGCTATTCTTACTTTCTGACTCCTGATGACTCAGTCGCCAGGCTTATCGGCCAATAGCGTTTATCACGCTGCTGCGCATTACTCAGCCTATTTGAAATACATGCTGCGCATTACAAAGCCATGGAGCTCTCGTCCAATGGCAGTACTAGCTCATGCTGCGGATTGGTAAGACCCAATGTCTTAGCCAATAGCATTAGTCGCTCG
>JBBPJT010001075.1:0-11566 GCA_038088895.1 Xerocomus potaroensis | reverse complement strand
GTTGGAAAAGGTTCTAAGGACAATCGTAGTAGCCATGTATTTAATGCTACGAATAAATTCTCTGTTTTACCAATTGAACCGATGAGTGAAACAGAAGACATAGAACCTGAGTCAGACTCAAAAATCAAAGAAATTCCCCCGAGTCCAGGGTGCTGTAATAGTGAACTGGATTTCAAAGAGGTTGAGGAGTTACCTGAAAACTCCAAATCCCTATTCCCTGAGGTCGTCGAAGTAAGATCGACACACATACCCACGGACAAAAGGGCTGACATCCGAAAGATGTACGCGTTCCTGTCCGAGGAAGAAATAGACGATCTCCTCGCCCCTTCCCCAAAGGAGGACAAACCTCTCCCGTCAAGCGAGGCCGCAGTGTGCCAGCAGACGGCATGTTCATTGTCTCCGTCCCCTCTTCCGAGCAAACCACTCCTGCCACAAAACGCGGTGGCACGTTCATTGCAAAAGAAGAGTATCCGAATTTTGAAACGCGGTGAGTCTTTGACTGAGGTGCAGTGCCCTCCCACGTTAGAAAAAAGGCAGTCTTGGATGAATACCGTTGATCCCTGGTCTATTAGATGGATACGGGCTAGGATTCAATCCAATGACAAAAATACCATCCATCATGTACAATCGTTTGTACACGATCAAAGGCAAACTGAGGTGACTCAACAATTGGTCAAAGATATTCAATCAATGACTGAAGAAGACGCATACTGGACATTGTACGAACTTCAACAAAAACCTCATAAAGTACAACGATCCAACAAATCCGAAAATTCCCTAGAGCTAGACGTAAAGCTCACTCTCGCTGATAGCCGAATACTATCAGTAAACGCCTTAATTGACTCTGGATGTACTGGTTCGTCGGTAGATAGATCCTTTGTCACTGAAAAGGGGGTAGAGACATATAAATTACCTCGCCCCATCCCTGTCTATAACACCGATGGTACTCAAAATACTGGAGGCAAAATTACCGAATATATCATCGTTGGATTAGACATCGGTGATCACAAGGAACAGATCGCGTTAACTGTAACAGATCTAGGAACCAACGTAATCTTTTTAGGTCACGACTGGTTAAAAAAGCATAATCCCCTGATTGATTGGAAGGCCGGACAAATAACCTTCCAGTGTAAACAGGATCACACCCCTTATGCTGTCATTGACGAAGAAGATTCCGAGCTCAAAGAAAGAGATCGGATCTTTTCCTTAAACTGCGATACGTACCTTCGGAACGTATCAACCGACATCGCCGCTGCGGCTAATTTGGCCAAAGCAAAGAAAACATTCAAAGAAGCAGTCCTGGAAGTTTACCATGACTACAAGGACATCTTTGCAAAAGAAAGCTTCGATGAACTTCCACCTCATCGTCCCTGGGATCACGCGATCGAGTTGTTGCCTGGAGATCAGAAAGTCGACTGTAAAGTCTACAACCTATCACCAGAAGAACAAAAGGAACTCGACGCGTTCCTAGAAGAAAATTTAAAAACAGGAAGGATTCGTCCTTCTAAATCCCTTTTCGCATCTGCCTTCTTCTTTGTTAAAAAGAAGGATGGTCGTCTCCGCCCGGTTCAAGACTACCGAAAGCTAAACGCTATAACAGTCAAGAACCGATACCCCTTACCACTCATTGCTGAACTTGTTGACAAGTTAAAAGATGCCAAGTACTTCACTAAGCTTGACATTAGATGGGGATACAATAATATCCGAATGAAGGAAGGTGATGAATGGAAGGCTGCGTTTCGTACAAACCATGGCCTATTCGAACCCCTTGTAATGTTCTTTGGACTTTGCAATTCCCCGGCGACATTTCAGACAATGATGAACGCCATATTCAAGGACCTAGTAGATCAGGGAAAAGTAATCGTTTACATAGACGATATAATGATATTCTCGATCGATCTAGAAGAGCATCATCGTATTGTACGAGAAGTGCTTCAAATTCTTCGGGAACACAAATTGTTCCTCAAACACGAAAAATGTGATTTCGATGCAGCAGAAACCGAATATCTCGGGCTTATCGTATCACACAAGGAAGTTCGAATGGATCCTGGCAAAGTCACTGCTGTGCGCGATTGGCCAGTTCCTTCGACAAAGAAAGAACTTCGAGGTTTCTTAGGATTCCTCAACTTTTACCACCGATTCGTGCGAGATTTTGCAAAGATCGCACGACCCCTTAATGCCCTTACTTCCGAAAAGAAGGATTGGGAGTGGAATGACGATTGTCAAACTGCTTTTCTCTCCTTAAAACAAATCATCACCACCGCCCCGTCATTGGCTATGCCTAACGACAAAGACCCTTTCCGTGTTGAAACCGACGGATCTGGTATTGGGATTGGCGCGATCCTTTCCCAAAAACAAGACAACATTTGGTGACCTATCGCCTATATTTCCAAATCTCTCAATGACGCGGAATGTAATTATCACACCGCGGACTTGGAAATGTTAGCCATCATTTTCGCCCTCAAGGAATGGCGGCATTACCTTCTCGGAGCTGCCCATGAATTTGAGATTCTCACGGATCATAAGAATCTTGAGTTCTTTAAAAAACCGCAGGACCTTTCGCGGCATCAAGCGCGTTGGTCTCAAATCTTACAGGAATACCACTTCGTTCTCACTCATCATAGTGGTAAGACCAATCCTACTGATCCTCTGTCCCGGAGGTCAGACTTTGAAAAGGGGGTAGAGCTCGACAATAAAGCTCAAACCCTTCTTACACCCGATCTTTTCCGATCAGACGAACCTCTCCTGGTGGTAAAGGTGGCTGCTGTGCGCCCTACACCGACAAGTTCATCGTCTGAATTAGAAGAACCTCTCCCACCCGCTGATGCCTCGCCGGTGACACGTTCATCTTCTATTCTTTCCGTATCCAAAGAAATAGAATCAAATCAGAGTAAAGTAGAACATTCTGTTCGAAGGGCTTTTGAAGACAAGAAAGAAAGTTGGACTCGCAATGATAATATAATCTATTTCAAAGATAAAATATACATACCTAAGGTTCCCACATTACGTGAGCGAATCTTAAGAGAAAATCATGACCATCCCCTTGCTGGACATCCTGGGTATCGCCGAACCCGAGATCTAATCAGGAACAAATATTATTGGCCCTCCATGTACAATGATGTCTGCAAGTACATACTCGGCTGTGACGTATGCCAAAAAGTAAAAGCCAAAAGGCAAATGAAAACCACATCACTGAACCCAAATTCAATCCCTTCCTATCCATGGGAAGAAATTTCTATTGACATCATTGGACCATTACCAGAGTCCAATGGAAAAGATGTGATCTTGACCATTGTAGATCGATTTTCCAAGATGATCCACGTTTTCCCCATCCAAAGCAATATTACCGCTTTGGGTGTTGCTACCATTTACCATGATCACGTCTTTAAACTTCACGGAACTCCACAAAAAGTGATCTCAGATTGAGGGACACAGTTCGTGTCGTCCTTCATGAAAGATCTCTATTCACTTCTGCAGATTGAAGCAAACCCGTCAATGGCATATCACCCTCAAACTAATGGACAAGCCAAATGGTTCAATGCTGAAATTGAACAGTATTTGCGAATTTACACCAATCACCGTCAAACCGACTGGGCTGAATGGTTGCCTCTCGCCGAATTCTCCCACAATCAGAAAACAAGTTCTGCCACCGGTCACGGTCTGTTTGTACTTAATTATGGACATAATCCTACAATTAGGACAGATCAACGAAAGAAGGTTGTGAATGAATCAGCCGAGGAATTCGCGGCAAAAATTAAAGAATCCCACGCGGAAGCTAAATCGGCCTTAGAATTCGCCGCAAGGGATATGAAACGATTCCATGACCGAAAGGCTGTGGATAAACCTAAATACAAACCTGGCAATCTTGTGTTGGTTGAAGCCACCAATATTAGATCCGATCATCTGTCAAAGAAGCTTGACGATAAGCGATACGGCCCTTTTAAGATTATTGAACAAATCGGAAAATCGGCCTATAAGCTGAAATTGGAACGGACTTGGAAAGGAATACATCCAGTATTCAACGAATGCCTTTTATGGCCATACCGGAAAGGAGAATTCCCTTCACAAAAGATCGCCCCTCCTCCCCCACTTTTAGTCAGCGGTATTCCAGAACAGGAAATTGAATATATCGTTGATTCTCGAGAACGATGAGGGAAAATAGAGTACCTTGTTCATTGGAAGGGTTTCCTGAGGGAAGAACGGGAATGGAAAACGGCAAATGAATTAGCTAATGCTAAGGATGCTGTAAAGGAATTCCATAAGAGGCATCCCGTGGCTCCTCGCCCCCAACCAAAAATGCAATTACGCCATAAACGAGATGGCATTATAGTTGCTCAACCAGAGATTTCTGACAAAAAGGACTCTCCTTGTAAATGCCCGATCTGTTTATGAGAAAAGGCACCTTCACCTTCTCCTTTATTTAAGGATCCCGATTTCATTTCTTTCCGTAATTCCATTTCATCTTCCATTGCTTCTTCTTCTTCCTGCATTATCCCTCCAATCTAAGATCTTGAACGATCCATGATCACAATAGCCATCTTGGGCTGCAACTAGCGGAGATTTCAGTATGTGGCATTCCCACAGTACCGTCGAATAGTAGGGCCAGCAACGAATAGCGTGTCTACAGACATTGCGTTCGCCGAGTGCGTATAGCAAAGGACTACGTGTGCCTGTCGCCGACCTACCTCCCCTATGCCCCCTTGTAACAACTCACCTGCTTAAGAGAGGGTCACCTCCAGGCCTGGAAATTGGCATTTAGTCTTTCGTCGAGGACGTCGAATCTTGAAAAGGGGGTAATGAAAGGTTTTTTCTTTATTATCACATCTTCACTTCTTCAACCTTTCACCTTTCACAATCATGCTTCTATTTAATTACCGAGTGATATCGTCGTAGCCGATCCTCACCCCAAACGCATGTATTAACGCACAGACCATTCTGTATAGTATATAAGCTGTAGCATAGTCGTCCTGTATCCTTAGTTTTGGTACTTTCAAATCAAACCGCATTGCAAAGCCTCTTTTCAAGTGCCTAGTAGTGTGATCCCTGTCAGGATCCTGAACAGTGGGAATGGACAGATGAGGTCCCTGAACAGTGGGAAGAATGAACAATCAGGGCAGAAAGAACCCAGAAAGATACCAACAAGGTTGAATGACTTGGAAGGCACAACTGAATGTAGTCAATGAGGGATGGGTAGAGCAAACAGTTTATTGACTTGTCAGTCAGCATTGACTTCATAGAATCTAGGGGAATCAATAAGTGGCCTGGATGATTGTGGCAGCAATGGCCCATATGGCTGATGGTGGACCATGCCAAGGGAAGGGGAAGAATGCAGTTTATCCTCATGCCAGAGGCAAGGAAAGTGGGGAATATCCAGTTTAACAACATGCTGGTCCCAAAACCAAGAGAGGAAAGCCCCAACAATGAGGGCTGTGATGCAGTTTAGAGTCATGCTGGACTCTGGTGGGGAGAAGGACTTGTCATGGATGAGGTGCAGAAACATCAGTGCCAAGTGCTTAAGCATTCCAAACTAAAGGTCACAGATCCAATAGATTTATCAAAGCTAGGATCACAATGATAGGACCCAGGGCTAGACATGCAAAATGCCTTGAGGAAGAGATCAATGCAGTTTAATGCCATGCCAGGCGGGCAGATGGAAAAGGGGAGAATACAGTTTTACATCATGCCAGATACTATGGCAAAAGAGGCATGGGGTCAAAAGGCATTCAATGGTACTGCATTGTTAGGACTGGCACCTAACTCACACAACTATACTATCGGATGGAGGAACCAGATATGCCTGGCTATGGCACGTGAATATGCTCACAACAGCAACGTGACAATCCCTATGATCATATGAACAGGAGATGTTATTGATTTGTCCTACATAGCAGCCTCTAGCACTCTGCTAATATGCTCCCTAGTGCACTATGGGAAACAGCAACATTATCTGTGTTTCAACAATTGAGGCTGACATCCATCGGAATGCTCTCATGTATTGTGGCAGACAACCACATAACATATCAGATAAGGGTGATATGCCCATGCTGTTAAACAAATGAAAAAGGGGTGACAATGGTGGAGACAATAAGCCAGGGAATGTGGAAGATACAATGGGCAACAAATGAAGGAGCTCAAAGGGAAGGGAGAGGATACAGTTTTCCAATGTGTTGGTCACCTACAAAGCCAGTATGGTGTCTGCCCATGGGGACATGCAACCACATCTGGGGAATTGTATCAGTGGGGGAAAGCCATGCTGAATAGTGATGACTAGAGAAAGTTTCAGCTTTTGTTATGATTTTGCCTGCACCTGCCTGCAGGCATATACAATGAACAGAATCCAATATCTTGAAGGTCTTCAATGATGGAATCAATGATAAAGAAGGAACATTATGGATTGAAAGGAATAATGCCCAAAGCTAGGCAAGGTACAAGCAAGGGACCAATGTTAAAGCTGAAACTTAGGGTTTTGGCTAACTATGTACTACCTTTATATACCTACTATGGTCATGCACAGAGTGTGTTACCTAATGCACTATGTATAGAAATACCCTAAACCCAAGGGTAAACCCTGAACCCTAGAAGGGAGAAGTGCACCTCATGATAGAAGCAAAGAAGACCACAAGAACAATAGAAGCACAGCGATGGCATGCCATGTGGGAATTCTATATATAGAACAGGGTTAAACAATAGGCCTGTTCAAGACAACAAGGAAAAGACTGTTTCTATAATGGTACAATACTAGTATGGCAATTAGTCATATAGAGAGATAGAGGCAGGGGTGAAAGGATAACATTCTTTGTAAACACAACCCTATTACTAGGGGTTTGGATCCAAAACCATAACAGACCCCACCATGAACTCTGAAATTGTTGCTCTGGGGGCAATGAGTGAACATGCAGGGGTAAGCCAGATTGAAATTCCAGATCCAGGGATCACACATCATCATACCACCACTCATCACAGAAGGTACAGAGACCTTATCAATACATCAAACACATTGTGCATGGCTAAGGATTGGCCAGAGTCAGTTACAATAGAAATTGGCAACATAGTGACTGAGGTGCCAAATAATCAGGGCACATCATATTTTTTGAAGATCACACAGGTACTAGTCCTACTGGAGGTAGGGAACACAGACATAGTTGTTTGAGTGCCAAATGGATTAGGAAGATCGTGTTTGAGGCTCACACAGGCATCAGATCCACCAGAGGACAGAATCACACAAATCAGTCAAGAGGATGAGCATGGGCCATTAATAACACCAAGCATCACTTGAGGGGCAGAGGGCACTACATTAGGAAATGCACCAAATATCTCAAAGGGACCATACCACATTGTGCAGGATAACAAGACCACAAACACCAAGACAAAGATGTTTACAACAGAGGACTCACACTGCCATTTTGGGCATATTGTACTCACAGAAGCTTGATGTAAGGTCAACACTAAACTGATTAACAGGTCAAAGGTTGATACAATCAAGATTAACAATATTCGCTGCAAGATGACACATATGCCAATTGCACAAGGATGTAAGGGGGAGCATAGCATAGGGCTTAATGCCTGTTTTTTATCAAACAACTGGGGCTATCCACCAGGCAATATTTCACAACATGATAGAAGAACAGAATGGCCAAATTAAACCACACCAGAGTATGAATGTGCACTATCATACCATCAAGATTTACACCAAAGAATTCAGACCATACACAGCTTGAGGGGGAGTGTTGGAATTCCAAGCACACATGCAGTCATGACCAGCACTGGAATGGAGCAATTACCAGAGAGTGCATGCACAAAAGTGCCATAGTTGTGTATTGACATCATATCATATGGACAAACTTTGTAGGATTCCCACATATGTTCATTTCTTCATATACCAGTGTTTTTCCCAGGTATTTAGCATATGATTCTGTAGTACAGTATATAAGAGACTTTAGTTTGTACTCAAACACCTCAGTCTGTTGCATCACATGCATGACTGAGGTGAGTTATTTAGCTTCTATTCCATCTACTCTATGCTTACTAGTAGGTAGATTATCTATCTAGGTGAATATTATAGTCCATTGCATCACACACATGACTGAGATTATCTATCTAGTTGTGCACTCCCTAATTGGTACCTGTATTCCCATAAGTGCCACCACTGCACATTGATGTCATATCATATGGACCAGGTTCATAGCATTCCCACATATATATATTTCTTCATGTTCCAGTGTGATTCCAGGTACTTGAGTACCCATACTTTTTGCATATGAATGATTTAGCCAGCATAGTAGTAAAAGACTTTACTTCATGCTCAAACACCTCAGTCAATTGCATATTGCACATGACTGAGATTATCATATCTAGTTGCATGCTCCCCAATCAGTACCTGTTTTCCCACATGTGATTGGATCTACTTTTCCAGGCCATCATCAGTGATGTGTCATTGCCATCCATTACACAAGGTGGTGTCCCAGGAGTGATATATCAGCATTGGAAAAGGGAGAATGCTTACCATTCTGATGTATTACAAAGATTGGGGCTGACCATGGCAGGCCAAAGTAATACATCATGCTTGGGGTGGCTGTGTGGCCTCAGTGCAGCATAATAAATCAGTGATGTGTGATGTATTCACCAAAGTCAGAGTGGCAAATAGTGCCCTGATGTACCACAACTGCATGCTAATTAGCATGTCAAGTATACACCATTATCGCTGTATGGACTGGAAATCATGAATATATCAACAGGTGAGTTGGCAGTTGAACATCAGGAATTTTACAAAAATCTAATTTCAGCTAATGTTGGCTAATTGTAGCTAATTCTGAGTGAAATTAGTCAAAAGTAGTCAAAAGTAGCTGAAATTAGTTAAAATTACCTAAAATAGATTCTTGTAAAATTCCTGATGAACTTGGTTGGGCTAATCTCCCTAAAAGACAAGTCAATGCCAATTTTAGGGCTTAATCAATGAACTGTGTAATGCCCAATCACATCATTGATGTAAAATACCTGGGTCAGCAAGTAATTTGTGGCATATTGACTATTGACCAGTGTTCATTTAAATATATCATTTAAATATATGTATGGTCCACCTGCGAAAAACACACTACCTACCATTGGGCTTCTCTACTTTAAGGCTCATGTCTTCTTCTTTGCAACAAGCTGTCACTTTCATTCTACAGGCTAACTACCTTTCTCGTGGGTCTATTCAAGTCTACTCATCTGCTGACCTCACCATCATCTATAGTTGCAACTGTGGGAATACAGGTACCAATTAGGGAGCATGCAACTAAAGATAAACTCAGTCATGTGTGTGATGCAATGGACTAAATGTATTCACCTAAAGATAAACTACATATAAGTAGGCATTAAGTAGATATGAATGAAAGATAATCAACTCACCTCAGTCGTGCATGTGATGCAATGGACTGAGGTGTTCTAGTACGAACAGAAACTCTTATATACTACAGTAGCTAAATCATATGCTAAATAATTGGGTATTCGAGTACCTGAAATCACACTGGTATATGATGGAATGCATATATGTGAGAATGCTACGAACATAGCCCATACGATATGACGTCAATGCGCTGCAGTGGCACTCTCGTCCACGCACTCTCCAGTAATGGCATCACTTCAGTGCTGGTTGTGACTGCACATGTGCTTGGATTTCCAACACTCTCCCTCAAGCCATGAGCAGTCTGGAATCTTTGGTGAAATTCTTGATAGTGTGATAGTGCATGTTCACGCCCCAGTGTGATTTGATTCAGCCATTCCATCCTTCCATTATGTTGTGAAATATTGCCCAGTGGAGGGCCCCAGTCATCTGATAAAAAATGGGCAGTAAGCCCCTTACTATGCTCCCCCTCATGCCCTTGTGCGATTGGCATATGCATCTCCTTGCAGCGAATGTTATTGCCAATCTTGAATTTGTCATCCTTCGACCTGTTGATCAGTCTGTTATCAACTTTGCATTGAGCTACCCTGGGCATGATATGCCCAAAATGGCAGTGCAGGTCCCTTGTGGTTATCGTCTCGTTAGTGGCATTTGTGGTCTTGCTACCCCACACAATGTGGTATTGTCCCCTTGATATATTCAGTGCATTTCCTAATGTGGCACCTTCTGCCCCTTGAGTGATGCTTGAAGTCATTGACAGCCCTTGTGCATCCTCTCAACCTGTCTGCATGAACTTGCCATCTGGCAGGTCTGGTACCTGCATAAGCCTTGAACATGATTCCCTCAATCTGCTTGACACTCCAACAACCATGTCTGTCCTCTCCACCTCCAGTGGGTGTACCTGTGTGATCTCTAATGGTGATATGCCACATTCATTTAGCACCTCCATCACCATGTCACCAGTTTCCATCACAACTGACTCTGGCCAATCTTCGGCCGTGTACAATTTGTTCAATATATCAACAAGGTCTCTATACCTCCTGCAATAAGTTGGTGTGGTGTGATGACACATGATCCCTGGATCTGGAATTTCAATCTGGCTCATCCCTGTGTGTTCACCTGTCACCCCCAGAACGACAATTCTAGAGTCTGCAGCAGGGTCCATCCAGTCAGCAGGTATCCCACCTCTGACTTCTGGCATTTCTGACACCTCCATTTCCCAAATATGGCCATATTCTGTGGGTCCACTTGCTAATACTGCAGCAGTGTCTTCCAGGGCCTCAGGGTCCTCAGCCCAGTCAACAGGCACCTCACCTTCAACTTCTGGCATATCTGACTCTTCTAGGTCCAATTGATAGTCTGTGCAATCCTCGTCTGTGACTGAGAACCAATCTGCGCACTTGGATTCATCATCTGATTCTCCCAATAGTAGTAGTGGCCCAGTGACCAATCTGTCATCACTTGCCTCATTCCAAACTCCAAAAATGCTGTCTTTATCATCAGATGCCACATTCACTGAGTTTTCACTTGCTGGCTTCTTCTTGGCATCTTTCCTGTAATGGAAGGTGACTAAGTGCTCTATTGAGCTGCACTCCTAGCATTTGTGCAGCCCTCTGTTACAATTTTTCATTTGAGTTCATTCATAATTCTACTTTCGATAGTTCATCTTTGTTATGCTTTCATTTCCGTTATCTTGGACGCTTTTCCCTTTCTAGGTTAACCTCGAGTTATCCTCATGTCCCCAACTCCCACTCATAACTCCTTTCGTCGTTCCCCATAGTTTTGTCACCCAGATTAGGTAGACACCGCTTGGTCCGTTCGCACAAGTAGATAGGATAAATAACTCGCGCATGTACTAGTAACGATAAGCTAGTTCTACGCAATACCAGTGTAGTTCCTAGTTCTTCCTGTGCAACTTCTAAGGTCCTTGGGTTGCTCCATCGACTAGAAGGTCCCTTGGTACTACCACCAGCGTAACAAAAGAACTAGCTTCTCCTCGCTGAGACGCTATCTATGCTCCAGCCATTTCCTCCCGACGATATCGCTTTCGCGCTCCCACTCCCTCTCCTCCTCCAGACTCTGAGGAGGAAGGCTCCTCCATTGCTCTTTCCCCTGCCCACTCCACGTATCATCTCCCCCCTTCCGCTCCCCCCTCTCCCCCTCTGGCCCTTACCCCTCTCACAT
>JBBPJT010001074.1:0-11574 GCA_038088895.1 Xerocomus potaroensis | reverse complement strand
CCAATCATTAGATCTAGGTACAACTCATGTAAATACTTAGATAGTATATAAAGCCCAAGGAACTTGACCAGGGAACTCCCCAGTCAAGTTCTCTTGGTGTTCTCCCTCTGGTAGGAGGCCCTAGCAAGATAGACTCAGTCCCACATCTCCCCCTTTCTCACATTCTCACTCACACTTTGGCCCCCTTTCCATAGATCTCAATCATTAAGGCTTATCTAGGCCTAGTGTAGAGATCAGAGGTGTTTCAGCTTATGACCGAAAGCAATGACATAAGGGGCATGGCCATGAAGTACCTTAGTGGGTGTCTGGTCCTTGAGCCATATCACGTGACATGCCACCTCACCCCAGAGGTGCCTAGGCAAGCCACTTGTGTGCAAGAGAGTGCACACCTGTTCTAAGATCGTGCAATTGAGCCATTCAGCAACACCGTTATGCTGAGGGGTATCGCACACCATGAGCCTCTGAATGGTCCCCTGGTGTTGCAAATGTGCCTGGAACTCTCTGCTAAGGTACTTGCCCCCTTGATCAGAATGGAGCACCCAGATCTTGGCACTGAGCTGCCGGTCCAGCCATGCCTCAAACTTAACATATGATGTGAAAACGTTACTCTTCTGATGGATCACACACAAGAGAGTAAGCCGTGAGTAGTCATTGGTAAATGTGATGTAGTAACGGTTACCGCTGAGCATTTCCACCAGCACAGGTCCCCAGATGTCTGACCAAATGAGGGCACTGAGCGATGTGCTCTGCTCCCCCTCGCATGTCTTCACTATTGGCTTGCACTGTTACGACGTGAGCCAATAACCTCGAATGGCGAACACGACGAAGGCGACAATCAGATAGACGTAGAGGTAAGTGATAGCGATGGCAAGCAAGAGGGTTGAGATGACTAGGACTGCGCCTAGCAGGACTATGACAGTGAAGGCAAGAATGGTGGAAACCTTCAAGGGATAGGATCCGGGATGAAGGAAGACGATGACCGAAGTCCTCAAGGCTTAGACAAGCGGGATGAGGAAAAGACCACAAGAGGTTACAGACCCACACTTAGGCGATGTAACGGTGAGATTAAGCTTAGGGTATTCTACAGGAAGTGCTATACTATTTATACGTCTAGCCATGGTGCACAGACCATGCTGATTAAGCACTAAATAAGGAATACCCTCAACCCTGGCACAAGGGTTGACCTAAGAAGGAAATGCCCATAACCCTGGGCTTCTACACGAGGTAAGCTTAGTAACAGGAACGACCATGAGGCAGAATAGAAGGAGGCCTCATGGTAAACACGTGTACGTGTTTGGTAATACAAACATAATCAAGCTAAAAGGGTAAGCAAGACAACGGGAAGACACGAGAAGACAATAAGGAAGGCATCTAATCGTCAGTTCTATCGGGGGGGGAAGTAAGGGGAATCCGTAGTCTTCCAGCGAAATGTTGTAGTTCTCCATAAGAACGTTAGAAAACTGTAACATGCACATTGCCTTGGTGTAAGTGCAGGACTTGCAGAATAGATTATCATTGAGAGAATCCACCTTGACCCCGGTGAGCAACCCGCCCTCGACCAGCTGTCGAGCAATGGATGGCACTACATGCCCAAAATGGTGATGTAACTCCGTGGCCATAATAATCTCAACAGCAGTGTTAGCGATGTCAAGATCTCATACCATATGATATAACCCTTTCGAGGTATGCAGGATCTTTCCCAATATGGCACCGTCCTTCCCACAGATAGTGCAGTACCCTTTTGCAAAGGTGGTCAACATCCCCTGCTCATCCAGACAGCCAATGGAGATCAGAGTGTACCCCATCTCTGGAGAATACAACATTTGTGTGAGATACAAGATTGACATGTGGTCACCATTCAGTACCTCCACCACCATGTCGCTGACTCCAGTAGCAACAAACTTTTGACAATTTGCCGCCATGAATGCCTTATTTGGTATATCGGCCAGATTTGTAAATCGATTACAATATGGGGAGATGTGCCATGTGGTGCTGGAATTGAATAACTCAATTTGGCTAGCGTCCGCACATGCACCCATCACCTCCATGGCAATGTCATCATGTTCCTTGGCAGGGTCCACCCAGTCAGCAGGTGCTACACCCCCGACTTCTGGCTTGTCAAACTCCTCCAAGTTCCAATGAAAATCTGCATGATCTTCATCAACAACTGAAAACCAATCCAAGTGATCGTCCTCATCATCTGACTCAACAGACTGCAAATCTGGGATGGATTCATCATCGCCACACTTGTCAATGACCCTGAAAACGCCGTTCTTGGAATCGGTGTCCTCTTCAGCAACGTTAGCAATGTTAGGTATGACAGCACTTGCTGTTTCAAGCTTCTTTTCATCTTTCTTATTATAGAAGATGGCCAGATGCTCTGTGGAGCTGCATTCCCAGCACTTGTGTGGGCCATGCTTGGATTTTGTTATGTAGTGAGCCAATAGCTTCGAATGGCAGCAACTACGAGGGCGACAACAAGATAAACGACACCTGTGAAAAGAACAACTGATGACAGCGCTGTCAAGACGACGTCGACTAGGATAGTTGCAAGAACAAAGACGACAATTGGGATAAACGTGATGGCGACGTGAGGCGTTTACTAAGGATGTAGATTGGAATGATGAGTCTGATATTGACGAAAGGGAATCCTCAGGGCACGGCGGCGGAGTGAGGATGAAACGACGGCTATGGAATCCTCAGGGTTCGGCGACGGAGTGAGGAAAAGGCCACAAGAAGCTACAAGCCCACACTTAGGCAATGTAACGATGAGATTAAGCTTAGGGTCTACACAAGAAGTGCTACTGTATATATACTACCAGTCATGGCACACAGACCATGCTGACTAAGCACTATGTATGGGAAACCCTCAACCCTGGTACAAGGGTTGACCTAATGGGGAAACGCCCTTAGCCCTGGGTGTAGCACGAGGTAAGCTATTAACAGGAACGGCCATGAGGCAGAAGCGAAGAAGGCCTCATGGCGAACACGTGTAGCGTACACGTTGCGTAATACAAACGACCTAGGAGACAAGCGTTATCCTAAGGTCAAGAACACAAGAGCAAAGGAAAGATCTATATCGTATACCATAGGGGATGGCGGGGAGGACTAGGAAAAGAGTTTATCGTCAATGACCAGTTGTAACGGGGTGGAATTGTAGGAAAACTGTAACAGATTTGCCCTGCTGATTTTCACCCATATGCCCTTTGCCCTTTCTGTTTGAGCCCCCAGACGATCTGATGGCCATAGCCTCATCATGATCCTTATCTTTGTCTCCATGCAGTGGATACTTTGCCTTTTGGCAATTGGCTTCTTCGGCAATCATGGAAATCAGCATGTCAGGGTCTAAAGTTTTAGACTCAGTGAATAGACGTGCCACCATAAGTTGACTGGATGCGAAATTTGCGAGCGTATTAGGAAGTGATTTGATAATCATAGATCTGTAGTCTTTTTTGTCAATTTCCACTCCAACAGCAGATAATTCTTCTTGCTTAGTGCACAGGCCATCCAGGAACTGACATACATCGCCCCCTTTTGGCAACCTAGAGTCCAAAAACTGTGTATGTGTTACGTAGTGAGCCAATAGCTTCGAATGGCGACAACTACGAGGGCGACAACTAGATAGACGACGAGGAGGAAGACGACGAGTGAAGTGAAGACGGATATCAGTACGTCCACTAAGATAGTCGTGAGAACGAAGACAGCGATGGAGATAATCGTGGTGGCGGATAGGAGGAGTCGTCAAGGGCACGTGCCGGGATGACGACGAGGAACAATGATGGAAGGGAATCCTCAGGGCTCGGCGACGGAGTGAGGAGAAAGCCACTTAGAAGCTACAAGCCCACACTTAGGCGAAGTAACGATGAGATTAAGCTTAGGGTCTACACAAGAAGTGCTACGGTATATGTACTATCAGCAATGGCGCACAGACCATGCTGATTAAGCGCTATCTATAGGAAACCCTCAACCCTGGTGCAAGGGTTGACCTAATGGGGAAACGCCCTTAGCCCTGGGCGTAGCACGAGGTAAGCTATTAACAGGAACGGCCATGAGGCAGAAGCAAAGAAGGCCTCATGGCGAATACGTGCAACCTACACGTTAGGTAATACAAACGACCTAGGAGATAAGCGTTATCCTAAGGTCGGGAACACAAGGACGAAGGAAAGATCTATATCGTATACCGTAGGGGGGGAGTGGGGGATAAGGATAAGGGAAAGGAAATAAACCGTTAGACTAGAGACCCCAATGTTAAGGTCAACAACGGGCGTCCAGTCATAAAACTGTAACACTCCTTGCAATCATTCGCGCCCTCTCCACCTGGAAACATTTCCTTCGTGGATCCCCTTATTCCGTTCAGGTCTTTACCGACCACAAGAATTTGACATACTTTCGCCAACCTCAGAAACTTAACTGTCGCCAAGCCCGATGGTTACTTGACCTCGCTGACTATGATCTCCATCTGACCCATGTGGCCAGACGCAATCTTACTGTCCCAGATGCTCTGTCACAACAACCAGACCATCTCCCTGATGAACCCATTGACAATGAAAATGTCACCCTTCTTTCCCCTGATCTTTTCATCTCCCTTATCAACACAGAGCTGTCCCAGAAAATTGCCAACTCTTCTTCCTCTGATCCAATCATCCTAGATTCCCTGCATGTACTTGCCAGTGAAGTTCCTGCTCATTTTCACTCCTGCTTCTCCGACTGGAAATATGATGCCCATGTTTTGACTTACCAAAACCAGGTATATGTTCCAAACGACCTCTCCCTTCACCGTGAGGTTGTCACCCGTTCTCACGATCATGCTACTGCCAGCCACCCTGGCATATTGAAAGCTCATCAGATGGTTGCCTTCAAATTTTGGTGGCTGGGCCTTGCTGTCTTTGTTCGCAATTATGTTGAGGGATGTGCTCTCTGTCAACAAAATAAGATGAACACTCATCCTATGGTTCCTCCCCTCCTTCCAATACCCTCTTCATGCACCTGTCCTTTCCAACAGGCCTCCTGTGACTTGATCACTGATCTCCCCATCTCTGACGGTTTTGATTTGCTCTTGGTCATGGTCAACCATGGCCTTACTAAGGGGGTAATTCTATGCCCTACTAAGAAAACGGCTACTGCCGAGAATATTGCCACACTATTCTTCAAGAAGGTCTACTTACACTTTGGCCTTTATGATAAGATCATTTCCGACAGAGGTCCTTAGTTTGCCTCTTCTTTTGCAAAAGAACTGAAACGAAGTGAAAGTACACCGGGCAGTAGTCAAGCTGATGTAAGGATATACGCACAAGGCAAGAGGATTAAGCCTGTGGTGGACGAAACGAGATGGAACGAAACTCAAAGTCAGTCACTCTGTGTAACTAGGCCAAAGACCCTAAGTTCAAAGTGAACAAGACTAGGGAGTCTTGGTCGCTCAGATCCTCGGGTATTTATATTCCAAGTATCTATGCACGGACCAAGCAGTGCTATATTAATACAAGGTTTGAATCAACAAGAGAACATTACGCTATTGGCTACACTATTAATATACTAGTACATGAGTAAGTGAAAGATAAGAGCGAGTTACGCCATTGGCTAATGAGCGTTATTTGAAATGGAGTGAGTCATGCTGAGTCATGCGCAGCAGCAAGCAACTAATGCAATTGGTTAAGAATTGTGTATTACCAATCCGCAGCATGAGCTAGTACTGCCATTGGACGAGAGCTCCATGGCTTTGTAATACGCAGCATGTATTTCAAATGGGCTGAGTAATGTGCAGCCAAGTGATAACTGCTATTGGCTGATAAGCATAATGACTGAGTCATCAGGAGTCAAAGAATAAGAATAGCCCATAGGAGCCGAAGAAGACTCCTGAGTCATACCACAGCCTCGCTATATTGAGACGAAGAAGTCAAGGTGAGTCAATTACTAAAAGGGGCTGTATAGCCTTCACATGACCCGCAGAGATAGAAGTTCTGAAGAAGAAGGGTCATGTGATGTGGATCACGATTAGATTATGTCACGTGATTTCACTTGATAAGATCAATAGGAAAGAAAGATAAGTGATTACTTAGCTTTACCATTTGGGCTTCACGTCATATGTGTACACTTCATGTAACAGCAGGGTTCTGCCAGGGAATACAACCATGACCTGCCTCTTGTACAGCAGTACGGTTCCCTGGAGAATACATCCAGGTTCTGTTAGTCTTTTGTTAGTCGTTAATATGCAATAGACGAGTTAGTATTCAAACGTATGGGACTTTCTCTTATAGCAACAAGGATTAGCTTAGTAAGCATATTATATGGCATTTTTAAGGCAATTTTGTAACAAGAACTAGGTCATATCTTAGAATATGACCTTTCTCTCTCCACCGTGTATCACCCTCAGACAGATGGAGAAACAGAACACATGAATCAAGAAGTGGAAACTTACCTGTGGATCTATTGCGGAAGTAATCCAACTTCTTGGGTGGAGAACATTACGTTTGCTGAATTTGCACACAATCACTGCTCCCATTCCATCACTGCCAAATCCCCGTTCTTTCTTATGATGGAATACGAACCCCGCTCCCTCCCTTCCATTCTTGCTGAATCTGATCTTCCTGCAGTTGAAGAATGCCTTCGACTTCTTACTTTCACCAGAAATGAAGCCCTAGCTGCACATGAACTTGCCCAGCAAGTCATGAAATCATGAACCACCAAGAATTTCACACCTTTTCAGAAAGGCGATAATGTTACGGTTTTGCCTGACCTGCCTGCAGGCATCAACACACGGTCTTGCGCTCTTCCATATCTTGAAGGTCACTCTTGGATGGGATCAAGCCATAACGGAGGGAGTAGCAAACAGAAAGAAGATGAATAAGAATGCCTAAAGCTAGGCAAGGCACAAGCAGGGAACCGACGTTAAAGCTGAAACTTAGGGTTTCAGCACTACTGGTATCTACCTTATATACCTACTAGGGACGTGCACAGACCATGTTACATAATGTGCTATATATGGAAATACCCTAAACCCAAGGGTAAACCCTATGCCCTAGAAGCAAGAAGCACTCCTCGTAGGGAAGCAAAGAAGGCCACAAGGACAAATGGAAGCGCGGCGATCACACCACATGGCATCATAGAAGAATGGGGTCAAGGGTACATCCGTTCAGAACAATGAGTCATAACAGTCGAGTCATCGTGACTCAACAGACAGTTTCCATAATGGTACGACCCTAGTGTGGCAACTAGTCGTACGGCGAGAGATGGGGACGAAGGAGGGGGTGACGGGAACTCTATGAACGTTAACATTGACCCCAATACTAGGGGTCAAGACCCAGAACTGTAACAGATAAGGTGTGGTTAGAAGCACAGAACTTATGACGTTCCGTATAGAATCCGAATTCACCCCAAAAAGAGAAGGACCCTTTACCATTATGCAGGTCTATTCTCCTCTCTCCTACCGACTCTGACTCCCGCCAATGTGGAAAATACACCCTGTGTTCCATGCATCTCTTTTATTGCCCTATCACGAAAATAGCATGCATGGTGAGAACTTTCCAAAGCCACCTCCTAATCTAATTGCATCTGAAGAACAATTTGAAATTGAGCAGATATTAAAACATCAAGGTCCACTTAACAACTGCTCCTACTTGATCCAATGGAAGGGCTATCCACTGGAAGATGACTCATGGGAACCAGAACGGAATTTGAAAAACACCAAGAAGATTTTACTAGCCTATAAAAAGGCTCACCCCAAGACATTTGGTTCCCAAAAGTTGTAGCCTTCCCATCAACATGTCATCCCCCAGCAACACTATCTCTCTTCCTTACAATTTCTCTATCATCACCCGTTCCCCTTATGCCAATGTGCTTGTCTCAATTGAAGAAACTACGTTTGAAGACCTCCACCACAACTTAGAGAATTCCAGACTTGCTGTGGCTCTAGATACATATTTTGACAAAGACTCTCCCCTAGGCAACTTACTGAAAGCTTACAACCAATGTGCCGCATTGATTGTGATCTCTAACATCTATGAGCGAGAACCCCTCCCAGCTCATGACATTCCTCCTGCCTTTTCCACTATATCCCTTCGCCTAGCAGTACTCCAGCATCATCTTATCGGAACATTCCATCAACTAGGAATGTTGGAGATAGTAGATGATATAGATTTCTCTTTAGAGCGACAGACGAAAGCTCTTCGCAGCCAAGATGGATCCCAACATTCCATATCTCCCCCTGCTGTTCCTATTCCTCCCCCCACTATCACCTCCACACCATCCACTAGTTCAGCACCAATGATGCCAAGAGAAGAAGCTATGTTTCAACAGACTATGGATCACATTGAGTGAGCACGAATAGCAGAATGACTACAAACTCAGACTGGTCCAGTCCTTTCTCCAAACCATCCCCAGTATTCCCAAGCCTGTTTCTTCTGTTGACGTCTAGGCCATCTAAAGAGAGACTGTCAGTTATATGAATGTCCTCATTGTCATCAATATGCTCCTGGAAATCGTCCATCTTTCTGCCCAGCTACCAGACGTTCTCCTCCCCGATCCCCTTCCACCTCGTCCTCGTCCTCTCATTGAAGTAGACATTCCCCTTGTACCACTTCCCGATCATCCACCCCATCATCAGTTCAATCTTATCATCCTGCTCCTGAGCAAATACTTGCCAAGATATCCAACCAAGTATTGTTCACGATCCATGAATCCACCCATACGATTGAACAAGCTATCCAGCAGGTACAAAGTGCCATTGATATAGTCAACCAGCAAATAGCAGATATCAAACGGGAACTGAGCCCCATCCCATCTGATGTAGCTGATGCAGGATGGGGAACTCCAGCTTGGGAAGACAAAGCTCCAACTTTGATTGGATTATCGATCTTGTCTACTATATCGTCGCTTACCCCATCCACCACCACCACATCCTTCATTGATTATGTCATGCCCCCCAACATTGATCCCACTGATTATGATGATCAGGTAGACGATGTTGGCTATGGCAATATGACTGGTTCTCCAGTCTACTCTTCCCTTCAAGAATTGTACTGAAAATATGGTGATTTTCACCATACTAAGGGGGTAATGTTATGTTTTATCTTTCCTTTACCCCTTTCTTTCAAACACCTTTCCCCAATCTTTCTCCTTTTGGATGTATGATAGTCTTTCCATTGCCTTATCTTTTTTTCTCATGATCTGGACGCTATTTCCATTCTAGGCATGACCTCAAGTATGCCTCGTGTTCCCCTCTATCTCCCTTAATTGATGGTTGCTTAGCTACCTTTGGTTATGACTCGACATGACTCCAGATGAGTCATTCCACAGTAGACACCGCTTGGTCCATGTGCTATCTAGATACTTACTTAAACCATAGCGCAGTGTACCATAGACTCTAAGTAGAATCTCCCTTGTATCCTGTGACCTAACAGTCAATCGATCCATTGGTCTCTCTCGACGCTTTGCTCAGCATCTCGTCAGATGATCTACTTTACCAATACTTGATCTAAGTCCTCCAGCTTGAGAGGCATTGATACCTTCAGTGCAAAGGCCCAAGAACCTAATTCCCTTTCAAGAGCTACGCTCATCCTTACCCAGGCCAAGCATAACAGTTATCTGCCAGAGGATGACTCATGGGAACCAGAGCAGAACTTGAAAAATGCCAAGAAGGTCCTGGAAGCCTATAAAAAGGCCCACCCCAAGATGTTTCCCCTCAAAGGATAACCCTTCCATTAAGCATTACCATGTCCTTCCCATCCAACTCTATTTCCCTTCCCTACAACTTTTCCATCATTACTCACTCCTCTTACGCTGATGTACTTGTCTCAATTGATGAGAACACCTTTGAAGATTTTCACTGCAACCTAGAAAATTCTCAACTCACTGTTGCGCTAGACACCTATTTTGATGAAGACTCCCCACTCGAAAACTTATTGAGAGCCTATAATCAGTGTGCTGCACTGATCACAATTTCTAATATTTATGAACAAGAACCCCTTCCAACCCACAACATTCCCCCTGTATTCTCTACTATATCTCTTTGCCTCGCTGTACTCCAACATCATCTTATTGGAGCGTTTCATCAACTAGGCATGCCAGAGATCGTAGATGACCTTGACTTCTTATTAGAAAGACAGGCAAGAGTCCTCCACAACCATGATGGATCTCAACATTCCATATCTCCTCCAGCAGTACCTGTTCCTCCTCCTACTATTCCCTCCACTCTATCTGCCAGCTCGGCACCATTGACACCAAGAAAAGAAGAGATGTTTCAACAAACTATGAACCAAATTGAATGGGCTCAAGTAGCTAAGCAGTTACAGACACAGACTGACCCAGTCCTCTCCTCAAGTCATCCCCAATACTTCAGAGCATGCTTCTTCTGTCAATGTCTGGGACATTTAAAAAGAGACTGCCAATTATATGAATGTCCCCATTGCCAGCAATATGCTCCAGGGCATCACCCCTCCTTTTGTCCAGCTACCAGATATTCACCTCCCCAATCCTCCTCTATGTCCTCTTCCTTTTCTCACCAAAGCAACCAAGTTCCTCAAACAACCTCTCAGTCAACTACTCTATCATTGACTCAATCCTATCATCCAGCCCTTGAACAAATTCTTAATGAAATGTCTACTCAAGTGTTGTTCACAATCTGAGAGTCTACCAACACAATCACATTAGCCACTCAACACATACAAGAGGCAATAGATGCTCTCAACCAATGGATAGCAGAGATAGAACAGGAACCAAGTCCCACTCCCTCAGACATAGCTGAGGTAGGATGGGGAACCCCTGCATGGGGAGATCAAGCTCCCACATTGGTTGGATCATTGACCCTATCTACAGTATCATTGCTTACCCCCTCATTGACTGTCACCACCTTGTTCATTGACTATGTTACTGCTTTAGATACAGATCCTACTGACTACAATAATCAAACTGATGATATCAGGTATGGCAATATGACTGGCTCTCCAGTCTATTCTTTTCTTCGTGAACTATTTTGAAAATACAGTGATTTTCACCATACTAAGGGGGTAATGTTACATTTTATTCCCCTGATACCTCTTTTCTTTCAATTCTCTTTTCATGATCCTTCCATTCTTGATTGTATGATAACCTTTCCATTGTCTTGACTCATTTTCCCATGACCATACGCTATTTCTGTTCTAGGCCTTTGCTTCTTGAATGCCTTGTGTTCCTTCTATCCCCATTGATTGATGGTTACATAGTTACTGATGACTATGACTCGACATGACTCAGGATAAGTCATTCCACAGCAGACACAGCTTGGTCTGTGCACCATCTAGATACCTATTTAGATTATAGCATTGTATACTTGTACTCTAAGTTGTTTCTCCTTTGTATCTTGCAATATACTAGTCAATAGATCCTTTGGTTTCTCCAACACTTGCCCTGCAATCTGTTCAGATGTTCAACTTCACTGATTCCAGATATAAGTCCTCTGGCTTGCAAGGCAACGATACCTTCAGTGCGAAGGCTCCAATTCAGAACTCTTTCAAAGGCTATGCTTGTCCCTACCCAGGCCAAGTGTAACAAAAGCCAGGTTGGACTTTGCATATGCTTACAAAGATTGGACTATAGTGGATT
>JBBPJT010001073.1:0-11581 GCA_038088895.1 Xerocomus potaroensis | reverse complement strand
TGACCCCACAGCATTTTTTTACAGTTGTGTTCTTCTTGCTTCCTTTCTTGGGCTGAGTTATCCCTTGGTACTCTGTGCAATACTCCATACACATACAGTTGGTTGGTTGTTGGTTGTACTATCATTTGTAGATGCACTGATTGATTCAACTCTATCACTGGTCCAAAGCAGAAGCTCACTCTAATTATTATAATTATATCCGATACACTTCCACGTTGTCTAATCTCGACAGAGCGAGATGGACAGGAAAAAAAAAATAACAAAGGCTTGTTAATCAATCACAGCTCATCATGTTCGTACGGAGGTTCGTCATCGTCGTCGCCTGACCCACCGTCCTCCGAGGAAGCATAAAGCTTGCTCGTGATAGGGCTAACAATGCTCTGAACCTCTGCCAACTTCTCCTCCAGTTCATCCGTGGTTGCAGACTGTCCATTCTCATCAATCCATTCTGTCACCTCCTTGATGGTAGAAAGAAGGGTCTTCTTGTCGTCGTCCTCCAACTTGCCACCAAGACCAGACTGGTCAGCGAGCTGCGACTTGAGACCAAAGACAAATGAAGAAAGCGAATTGAGCGATTCAATCCGTCTGCGGTTCGCTTCGTCCTCAGAAGCGAACTCTTCAGCCTCGCGAACCATCCTCTCAATGTCTTCCTTGGAAAGACGACCCTTCTCGTTCGTGATGGTAATTGATTCTGATTTGCCACTTGTGTACAGAAATCAATCGGTTGAACTGCGTGCATATCTTGAAAATACTCACGTTCCCTTGTCTGCTGCGCCAACTTTCATTATACCGTTCGCATCAATTTCAAAGGAAACCTCGATCTGAGGGACACCACGAGGCGCAGGAGGAATACCAGAGAGTTCGAACTTGCCCAACAGGTTGTTGTCCTTAGTCATCGAACGCTCACCCTCATATACTTGAATGAGGACAGTAGGTTGGTTATCAGCAGCTGTTGAGAAGCTGCAAAAATCGATAAGTAAACATTGGGTAATACGGACAAAAAACCTACATTTGCGACTTGCGGGTAGGAATGACAGTGTTGCGAGGAATAAGCTTGGTAAAGATTCCACCCGTTGTCTCGATACCGAGGGTGAGGGGACAAACATCAACAAGGACGACATCCTCAGTTCCCTGTTCACCAGAAAGGATCCCGCCTTGAACCGCAGCACCATAAGCAACGGCTTCGTCGGGATTGATGCCTTTAGAAGGTTCCTTGCCGTTGAAATACTCCTTCAGGAGTTGCTGAACCTTGGGAATGCGGGTAGAACCACCAACGAGCACAACCTGCAACAAACGTAAGCTTCGTGAGACAAAACCATGGCATTACCAACCTCATCGACATCTTCTTTCCTCACATTGGCGTCCTTGAGAACCTGCTCCACGGGCTTCATGGTCTTACGGAAAAGATCCATGTTGAGCTCCTCGAACTTGGCCCTGGTTAGGGTTTCCGAGAAGTCGGCACCATCGACAAAGGACTCGATTTCGATGCGCGTGGACTGTTGGCTGGACAAGGTACGCTTCGCCTTTTCGACCTCACGCTTCAGCTTGCCCATAGCGCGCAGGTTGGTCGTGATGTCAGTACCAGTTTTTTTCTTGTACAGCTTGACGAAATAATCGATAACACGGTTATCAAAATCTTCACCTCCAAGATGCGTGTCACCGGCGGTTGCGAGAACCTCAAATACACCATCATCGATAGAGAGGAGCGAAACATCGAAGGTACCACCGCCTAGGTCGTACACAATGATCTGTGACTCGCCACCTTTCTTGTTAAGACCGTAGGCGATGGCGGCAGCAGTAGGTTCATTGATAATGCGGAGGACCTGAAGGCCTGCAATAGTACCAGCATCTTTGGTAGCTTGGCGCTGAGCATCATTGAAGTCTAAATGATGCATTTAATAACGAGCTCTAACCATGTACACCACACTTACAGGCGGGGACCGTAACAACGGCATGGGTGACTTTCTCACCGAGGTATGCCTCTGCGGTTTCCTTCATTTTGGTCAGGACCATGGCGCTGATCTCTTCGGGTGTCTAGAATAGACGAATCGAGTTACACAGAAAGACTGACAGACTGGACAAACTTACAAATTCACGTGTCTCACTCTTGTATTGGATTTGGATAGCAGGCTTCCCGGCCTTGTCGACGACAGAGAATGGCCAATGCTTGATGTCACGTTTGAGTTCATTGTCATCCATCTTGCGACCGATAAGACGCTTGGCATCAAACACAGTGTTTTGAGGGTTGGAGTGGAAAGCGTTCTTGGCAGAGTCTCCAACACTGAGATAACCGTCAATGGAAGTAAAGGATAGATAAAGAGGCCATACAGTCGCTCATCCTCTGTGAAGCCGACCCAGGAAGGTGTTATACGGTGACCCTGGTCGTTGGCAATAATTTCGACACGACCGCCCCGTTGAACGCTGAACCAGCGATGAGAATCCGCAAGATTATCGAGTAGGGGACTCACCCAACACATGAATAGCTGAAGACGCAGACTGGTGAGTGGTGAGCAGAGGGAGACAAGTAGTACTCACGTAGTTCCCAAGTCTACCGGGGTCGTTGAGAATCGTTTCGGATAGTTTGGGAGAACATATGAACCTACCAATACCGATAACAGTTCCGTACTCGCTCCTCTTTCCAGCATCTTGCGCGGAGACGGCAGGGCAGAGACAAATGAATGCGAAGAAAGTAAGGAAGATGAGAGAGAGGGAGGACGCCAAGCGGCGTGATTTTGCGCGCGATGGGCGAGTGTACGGACTGGCCATCGCAGTGGGCGAGAAGGAGAAGAAGAAAGAGATGAGGATATTTCCGGAGCGAAAACCGTTCTTTATATGAACCTGCCCGAGGCCACGTACAGAAAATGTTTGGACACGTCAACACTTGGGCTCGTGATTTTCCCACGTTCACATGATCTATAGTGGCAGTGCTCAGATATGCCACCCACGCACGCTGTGCTGCGCTGGCTGCGGTTCAATTTCGCGTGTCCCATGTCCTTTGGCGTTATCATGTCTAAAATATCATGAGTCTGGTATCGCCTTCCCACTCTTGCGACAGGTTAAAAACAACCCCGACAACGGTTTTTTCCCGTCTCTCTTTCTTCTCACCATGACCATCAAGGAGCAAATTGCAAAGGCCGACGAACAACTCCTCGCCGAGCTTGGTTATAAACAAGAATTCAAGAGAGCCTTCACACCGCTAGAGGTCATTAGCACTACTCCCGCCACATTTACGTCAGTGACCTTCCACAGGTATTCGGCGTTGCATTCAGCATCATTGGTTTACTTCCCTCTATCGCGTGTGTGCCTCCTTCATCTGTCCGCACAATACAGCTTATTTGCGCGTGACACCTAGTTCTGTCCTTATTTACGCCCTTCCAAATGGTGGTCCCTCCGCAATGGTATGGGGGGTGCGTACCGTCACACTTGCCCCAACTCGCTTCAACACCAACTTTTGGTGACATCTCTATCCCACCGCCCTTTTCCCCTTTACCTGACTAGTGAACGCGCCCTAATCTATATTCCATCCCTTTAGTGGGCAGTCGCAAGTGTCTTTGTCCTCTGTATCGGTATGTCCATGGCAGAACTTGGCTCCGCGGCGCCTACTTCCGGCGGCGTGAGTCATCCCCCCCGCTTCATTCCCCCAGAACACGACGTGATGATAATCAAATAGCTCTACTTTTGGACTCATTCTCTTTCATCCCCTCGTTATCGTAACCTTCTCTCTTGGATCGTCGGCTGTATGTCCGAGTTTTGAAGCGGTCTGACAATTACCTCACGTCTTGCTAGATGCGAATACGATAGGCAGTATTTCTGCAGTAGGTAGGTGTTCATTCTTGTTCTGAGCGCTTAAATTTTACTCAACCCGGCATTCACCCCCTGCAGCTTCTATCGACTGGGGGTGTGCTGTTCAAATTGCCGCAGCAATTAATATCGGGAACCCAAACTTTGTTGCCACTCAAGCTCAGACATTGTATGTTTATTGATGCTTCGCCGCCAAGTATCACCGATTAACGTGTGCATAGTGGGATTTACTTGGCCATTCTCCTCTCTCATGCCGTTATTTGCTCTCTTGGGACGGCAGTGCTTGCACGGCTACAGAACCTGTATATTTTGCTCAATTTCTGGTGGGTCTCTCGATTAATCCGATTGCCTACATACGCATCGCGCGAAGCCTATGAATGATGAGTCTCACGTGGAGATGGGGTCAGCCTCTGCTTTGCAGTAATTATCGGTCTCCCCGCCGCTACCCCAAAAGAATATATGAATAGTGCTAGCTTTGCCCTTGGAAACTTCTCCGATGGTTTGTGTCCCATATTTCTTCAGGGCAATCACCTGATATCGGTCGCTCAGCAAATGGCTGGCCAAATGGTTACGCCTTCATCCTTTCCTTCCTTGCCCCTCTCTGGACAATCTGTATGTCATCTATCATTTGTCCGCACCCTTTCAAAATTAACTCTAGCTTTCGAACCGTTAAGGTTCATTCGACTCGAGTGTCCATATTAGCGAGGAGGCCGCAAATGCAGCTACCGCTGTGCCATGGGCGATCGTGAGTATGTTCTGCAACTCCAGCCCCAAAATTAATTCTTGTAGGTTGGCGCAATTGGAATCGCGGGTGTACTCGGTTGGGGTGCGTGCTAGAGTCTATTACTGCCTTCTTCTTTCATTTATGTTTTGACGCAATTTTTAGCCATTAACGTCTCCCTTTCGTTCTGTATGGGCACCGACCTTACAAGCCTCATAAACAGTCCCCAACCAATGGCCCAAATTTTCTTGAACAGTTTCGGACAAAAGGGCACGTTGGCTCTGTGGTCATTCGTCGTTCTTGGACAGCGAGTACCAGTTGAATTCACCTATTCCCTCTACTGATTTTGTGCCTAGATATATGATGGGGTCCAGTATGGTAGGCCTCATTTGAATAAAGCTCACATGCGTGCTGACATATTCCAGGTCCTCGCTTCTTCGCGTCAATCGTTCGCGTTCGCTCGTGATGGTGCCCTCCCGTTTTCGGGTGTCCTGTATCGTATGAACAGTTATACTGGCACGCCTGTGAATACCGTGTGGTTTGTCGCTGGGGTCTCCGCCCTCCTCGGTCTCCTCTCCCTCGCGGGTGCTCAAGCAATCAACGCAGTCTTTGCGTTATCCGTGACGGGGCTCTACGTCGCATATTCCATCCCAATCGCGGCAAGGTTCATCTTCAAGAATAATTTTAAACCCGGACCGTTCAACCTCGGAGTATTTGTTAGTAATAATCCGCACAGTGGGGGAACTCATCCTCACTGCACATAGAGCCTACCAGTTGCCATCATTTCCGTCATCTTTATGTCGTTCATGGATGTCGTGTTCTTCTTTCCTACTACCCCACAGACGAGCACGTCAACCGTGAACTATACTGTTGTGGTGCTGGGCGGTGTCCTCCTGCTCTCAGTCATCTGGTACTACTTCCCTGTATACGGCGGCGTACACTGGTTCACGGGGCCCGTACCGAACGTGGACAACCCCCGAATCATAGGGAATGCTACGAGCGGAAACTTGACGGTGGATAAAAAGACAGAACCAGTTGGGACTGTTGTGGAGGTGAAAACTGTGCAAGCATAGTTGTGTTCGACCGCAATCAGGTCCGCAGCCATGCTTTGTTACTTCGTCGCACCATGTTGTACACCGCCCTCTACTCCAGTATACCTCGTACTAGTGACAAGTACATTCGTTGCTCTTCATCGAATTCTCATTCGTTCAAAACAATGGCCAGAATCACAATTATATACGGCTCTTGCAAGAACAATGTGCGATTCCATGACAGTTAGATGACGTGAATTAGCTCAAAAACATAGATGCGATCAAGGTGAGGTCAAAATATGCGGATATGGTTGCGCGTTTCTCGACACCTTCACGTGAGGGCGTTCGCAACTCCCCGAGTGTTGAATACACGCAGCGAGCGCTAGACCCGCCTCCTGGCCCTCAAAATAGGCACCTTGTAAGAACCCTGGAGTGAATTGGCTATATGAATGGGAAGACGACAGCACAGAGCTGTATGAACGACGCACCAAAGTAGCGTACGCTGGTAGCCTCTCCGGCAAACCAAAGCCGGTCGTCGAGCGTCGCTCTCAAGTTTTCCGAGTGTGCGGGGACATAGGATGGTCCCCAATTCGAGTAAGATCCGCGGAAGAGGGGGTTCGAAGACCAAGTAGGGAAGTATATGGCAACAGGTTCGGGAAGAGTGACGTTAGGATACATGAATCGGAGAACCTCCATGACCTCTGACTGGACCTGATCAGGAGTCAGCCGCTCGACGTAGAGAGCAAAGTCTCCCTGAAAATGTGCGTGAGCAGTCGCCATGATGGTTTTCGAGTCCACTTACAGTGACCGTGACAAATAATATATTAGAGCCAGGGAAGAAACCAACATGGTCTAGGCTTTGCCACACAGGATATCTCCCCCTTTCTTCTGCTGCATACAACCCCATCTAATGTGCCATAGATATGGTTAAATAATCGGTGTTGGACTGTAGCAGAAACTTACTTCTGTTGAGAACCAGAAGGTCTCGTTAAATTGAAGGAAAATTTTGGTATACGTAGCCTAAGGCATGATGAGCACTTAAATTCTCATCACGATCGCAACATACCATCTCAATGTTGTTGACGGCCTCAGTTTTCCAGTCAGGCAAGGGGGGTTGGAAGGCAACATCCTTGTTCTGCAAGACGCCAACGCTAAATGTGCACAAGACATGATCAGCAGTGATGGTTAGGCCACTGGTAGTGTGTACTACGACACCATCCTTGCTATACTCGATGAGGTTAACAGTCTGGTTGTAAATCACTTGCTGGGGTTGCAGAAACTCTGCTGCCTCCGCCTGGACAATGTATGCAAACCCTCGTTGATCAGTGCACATCTCGTTGATATCGGAAAACCCCCCAGAATCGGGGACGTATGTAAAATTATTGTTCTACCTAGAATAAGTATGAGATCAAAAAATGAATTACCATGCTCACCCATGCGGAAGCAAGCCACGACGTCTGCGAAGGTGACTAGGGACAACTCAGACAGCAGGTGGAAAGTTTGTATCAATTTTTACATACTTGTGCAACTGCATCGAGAGCGCGCAGGTAAGTCAGCACTTATTCCGATATCAAATGAAATGCGACTTGCATTCCTGTGTGATAAATTAGCCAGGTTTGCGAAGCAGCGACCACTTACAAAGTCAATTTGAAGATAGTCACTGGCAGCTTCTTGTGGTGTCTTGGGGCTGACACCCATGATACCGTACGCCGATCTCAGACTTAAGTCAACTTCGCCTCCTTTCAACCGCTCGCCTGGTAAACAATTACTAATACCATTCATACGGAAGGCAGTTAATAGTACCTGCGATAACAGTAGCCTGAGAAAAGTTATCAATCGCATTGTTGAGCAGGTCAGTATAGTTATGATAACCACTGTCATCGAAGGTAGCTAAAATCCGTGAGCGGGTGCATGGCATGTATTACTGCAGCCAAGTAATATATACGCACTGATGCTTCCATAATCGTTGAAGGCGGTAGTCAGATTCCACTTGAGCGCCAACTCCCAGATGGGATTCGCAGTTCCATTACCCTCTTGAGTACCCTGAATCCAGCTCGCACCCGCCTCGATGACAACTTGTTTGCCCGATGCACCAAATGTTTCGTGAATCATGCGGCCGCCCAGCTCGGGTCTGGCATCGAGAATGATGAAATCATCAATGCCTCTCTCGTGAAGCGTCCCAGCAGCAATAACACCGGCCATACCACCACCGAGGATAAGGACGGTGGTATGATTTGCCACAGTTACATTTGCGTTCTGGGCAAATACGCTTGGTAGAATAGACAGTAGCCCAAGACCGGGGAGACAGTACGATGGCCTTGGGAAAAACATGCCAGGACTGCAAAAGACCACTGACAGAGGACTACGGCGAGGGAGCGAACAAACGAGTCATCAGGAATGATTTTTGAAACAATGAGGTAAGACTCCATAATTCGCTGAAAGGCCGCGCTTGTCGCACAGGCAGAATTCGGCAGATACAACCAACCGAATCACCGACCCGGACACTTTCCATGTGATCGTCAAGTTGTTTCTGCTAGCTTACCATGCACGAGTGCTAGTCTCAGCTGGAAAATAAAACCTCGCTCTCCTGTTCCTTGCCAGCCACTATGGTGCTTGAGGTAGTAATGATTTAGTAGCCAAAAAGAGGCCACTATTTTTTGGCATGTCTTCTTCGCGTGATCGTACCACCGAACTCGAAGAAAATTGGCAACAGCAGAGATTCGTGAAAGACAATGAGGTTGTCCTACTGATCTGACTTGGCGTACTACAACTGTTACAGTCGTTTCGCAATCCCTTACCCTGAACCTTGCGCCAGGTAGGTTTGACGCTACCGTGAACGTGAATGCGTCCCGTGATCAAATAAATTCCTCGGAAGGAAGGTGTTCCACTTGAGTGCTGCCTGGCAGTGGTCGTAACTTTTGGGGCTGCCCACTGGAAGGTGCTGCTAGCCACTTTGTTGCATTCAATCGGGCAGGGAAACACTCACTGTCTGGCTGGAGCTGTGGCTCAGAAATTTGGGAAGTCACGGTGGCATTTAACCACTTCAAACTAGTCTCGATCGATCATCGGAAACTTCATTCCAGCGCTAATGCCTTCGGTGCATCCTTGCCAATTCACGTTGTACGAATCCTGCTGTTGATGATCACGCCACCTTGCCACACACTGGTGGGCTGGCCCACCTTTTTTCGACCGGAAGCTTGATGATACTCTAACTAGCCCTCAACCCCCACTACAGCATGCTTCAAGCGCTCAAGTTCGGGCCACCGCTCCGCGTGGTTCGGCTACTCATGTATCTTTGAAAGCGGTCCATGTGATTCATGGAGGCACACCGTTGTCGTGCTATTCTTGAGATAACTCACCAGCTCCGGTGACGCGAAAACGCAACATTGGCTTGGGAACTGCGGCAATCAGCAAATCCCGGAACGGTAGCCTAACCGAGTGAAGACCTCATACCTGCAAAAACATTCAACTTTAGCTCGTAGCGGCATAGAGTAAACCAAGGCATAGTCCACTATACAATGTGTATCTAGTGCTCACTAATGATGACATAGAAAGGAACATGTAAGTGGTACAGTCAAGTGGAATAATGATACCGAGAGTCCTTTCAAGATTCATTATCCGAAATCAATGGAATCATTGAATGGGGTATAAAAACTCAACATATAAAAGTTTAACTGCCCGGCTTTCCAAGCAGAGCATATCCATTCCCTTGAGGTCCGTGAAGCTACGCAATGGGCATTAAAAAAAGAAATTTTGCAACGCACAGCCTACCTTATTGTAGCATCTTCCGCAGAGCGGATCCCCGTCCTTGTCATTCAAGCGCTTAGAGTCTAACAATGTATTACAGGAGGAACAACGGAGGCACCCCTTGTGCCACGTCTTTCCGACGGCTTTCATCTATCAACCGGTTATGCCCAGACTATGAAAGAAAAAAAAACATGCACAAACCTGTTCGGCAAAATATACATTCTTACCACATCTTGGACATACAGGCGTCGTTCCGCTCAACTCCCACGCCTTGGCAGGGACAGTGGTGTTGCCCCCGAGCGCAGCTCCATAACGCGTCCCAGTAGCGGTTTGTTTGAGTGGATTTCTCTCTCCACTCGAAACAAACCCGGTTGAGTAAAGCTTGAGTGGTGATACGGGGCGGTCCGTAAGGGTAGATGCTCCGCGTTCCACAACTCTTGGGACGCTGGAGCTAGACTTCGAAGGACTAAGTGGCACCGTGCGCGGGAGCTGAATCTCACCGACGCGTTTGGTGTTGGTGATATCCCCGTCAAAGGATGTACGTTCCCCAACAATATCCTGTACTTCCTCTTCTTCTGCAGTATCGTTTCCCTCGGTGTTTGATTCTGCACTAGTGGCACCCAAATCACCTGGAGGGTTAGTGAGGGCACGAGAGTAGCGTGCTGGAAGTGCAGAGTTGGCACGAAGAAGTGGCGCTGGTCCAGTGCGAACAGGGGAGCGAGGACCATCACTAGCAAGAGAGCGGGGTGTTAGATCCAGAGAACAATTGGTTCGGTGACGAGCAGTTGGTAGAGGAAAGGTAGGGCGAACGGGAGACATCTGGCCAGTGCTGTTACCTGGCGTTCGGGAAGGGGTACTGAACGATCCAGGTACCCGGACGACTGTGTTGCGGACTGGAGAGCAGGGAACTGATGTGGGAGAAGTAAGGTCGTCTCGATCGGGGAGGTTTGCTTGTCGAAGGTCTCGCGTACCAAAGCTGCGAATATGACAATTTTTGCTTTCGGAAGGAATCAAGATGAGAAGTATAGTGCAAGTGACGCCTACCAGTATGGCTAAACCAGATGAGCACCAACATGAGTGAACTGATCGTGATGAAGGCATACCTGTTGGTCGTGTTCTAGTAGGTTGAAGGAGTCTAGACGTTTGTTACACGAAGTGCACGCAAGACAAGGCTGTCAAGGGTACAAAAAACAGCTGAATGAGCAAGTGGGTAACGAATGAATTAATTACTTGCCTTGTGGTAAAGCTGATGTTACCGAAAGTAAACATTTGTACTTGGGCCCGTACGACTAGCCGAAATTACCTACCTTGCGACCTGGACCCATGACCTGGGCCAGATATTCATGAGTCAAATGAAGGACAGAAACGACCGCTGCTACGTACTTGCTCAGCTGCATACACAGCCTTGTTGCACCGGGGACACATTGGTGTCCCTCCAAACGGATGCATGATAGATCAAGTAGGTAGATCAAGAGTAAATCTGAGGAGAAGAGTTGCGTTTCAGACGAGCTACAGACTGATCTACTCGCCAGTAAGAAATCTCGGGGACGAGTCACTCACTGACACAGCGAGTGGCGGTTTCACCGGGGCTGCTTCGGCAATTCCCGACAACTGACAGCGCGTTGGTCAGCAGGACGGAAAAAACATGGCATTGGCAGGTCCTTCACAAGGATCTAGCGATGGTGGCGCATTCGTTCAGCATTTACGCCAAATACAAGTCTGCAGCGTGCAAGCAAATGCCTGTCATCCGGCGGGCACATTTTTGGTTTCATTCCCGTAATCTGCTCCAGTATGGCTGTTCACTCCGCGGCAAGTCGGCACCAATCCAGTTTCACACGGTCGGAGCCTGAAATTAATCGCGATTGTGCCGTGTCGAATCCATCCCATCCGCTTTTCAGAATCTCGTTCTCATCACAGCTTTCATCCATCTTCATTTTTTTCATCCCCTCCCGTAGACTCACTTAGAACCCCTCTTTATCACTATACGAAACAATGTCTGATGATGAAAAGCACAACCAGACTTTTGACCAGGTTTGCCTTCCTATCACACGTTTATCTTCTGTTGATCGTACCCAAATGTTAGGTCAATGCAGGCGCCTCGCATACCTACCCGATGCAATGTTCTGCCCTTCGCAAAAATGGACATGTTGTCATCAAAGGTGATCACCTACCTCCGAAAAGAAGGATATTGTGAGGGGTCCGGATCTGTCATTGATGCCCTCTGTTAACAGGCCGTCCCTGCAAAATTGTTGAAATGTCGACCTCCAAGACTGGGAAGCCC
>JBBPJT010001072.1:0-11592 GCA_038088895.1 Xerocomus potaroensis | reverse complement strand
CGGCCTTCCGAGAACAGCGATATAAGTGACTGAATATTAGTACCAAATCTCGTGACATTAACACTGTGCCGTGCCGCCAAACCCTTCAAAACGAGGCAGGCAAATCAGCAAGCGACGTCGAATACAAACAAGCGCCAGCCTGCACCATCACCTGAACGACCATCGCTAGCAGAACCCTGTACGATGAAACGAGGAGATGACATTGGGTGTTGATAGCAGTGCTTTCTATATCAACCGCACTTCGCCCGGAAAAGTGAGGATATGATCCCAAAGGAGAATCTATCACACTGCCACACCCATTCGCATTGTTAAAAAAGTCAAGATGCAGGGCATTTGATAGCAAGAGGAACGGAGAGGGTGCGTACCGCTGGCTCGACCGTTGAGACACGCCAAGACATACCCTGAGCCTTGTCGGATGTGTGTCGCTTTGCTAGAGACAAAAAACCCACGTACTTGGGCGCTCGGATGTACTCTATGTGTGCCATGTTGAAGGGAAGTGACGCCAGGCTAGCCGGATTTGAAATCAGAACAAGAAGCAAAAGCATGTAAAGAAAAACTGTCGAATTTATCTGATGCACTAATTGAATCCAAAAGTCGATCAGACCGGTACACGCATGAAAGACTCAAGAGTGAGACGCTTGTCTGGTGTCGCTGCAGGGCGTTGCGCTTTGAGGGCGGCAACGTCCTATACGACTGATAAATGTGACACGATAGGGAAAAGAAGATGTAATACAACTGGTTTCGCGATGGACTGGGCGAGAAGGTGAGATATAGCGCGCTGGCTTGGCAGAGCGTTGGCCACGAGTTGTTTGACCCTCACTGTCGGACCGGAGCCGTTTTGAGGTTGCTGGACGCTAACATCTAGAGGTCGAAGACGTAATTGACGCTCAACCCACGCTCAGATAGTGATCGTGTTCGGTGTAACCAAACGCCAGAGGGCCTCCATACTTTCAGAGAAGTGTAATCTTCTAGATGTCGTCGACAACCACTATTTACTGTTGGCGAGCGAGTAATAATGGCTAAAAGCGGTCGGACGCGATCGTCCCGCCCCCCAAAAGGTAATTGGACTCTCAAGCAAGACCACGGATGAGCCGAGCGTTGTCGGAAAAGCCATCTTCGTGGATTTCAGTTTCGACAATAATTCGTTCGAAAACGTAAAATAAATAAGGACTACAGGAACGGCATATCAAGAAATGAGCAGTGAACAAGAAAAGACAGCAACACGACCCTAGGCTAACGGACGGGCAGATGGAGTGGAGCATTCAAGATAACCTCTCCTTCAACACGTACCACTTCCAGAGGGGACATCTGTCTCCCTTTCTTCTACTCTTATCTCCTCGCCCTGATCCCCACTTTCGACCCCGTCCGCAAATACAACCATGCTCAGGACGTCCCTATGGTCAGACCCCGATGACAATCCAAACCCAGCATCGAGCTGGTCCCCGAGCCCACGGCGAATATCGCATGCATAGAGCTCCCGCAAGTTGAGGATGAACCGGGGGACCAGAGTAAACGTAGGGATATACTCCACTGTGTCAGTCGCTATTATTTGCCATCCGTACATCGGAATGACTATGACGTTCATCAACAGAGCCATGAGTGCGAAGAACAGAATGCTGTTTGTACGCACATACTGTCAGCATCTCTCACTTGACAAAATCGTCGGAGGGCAAAACGCACGCAACGAAGTATAGCATGCCTTCCCTTGCGAGGAGGTTCATATAAGGGCTTAGTTTGATCTTCTTCATTACCCTGTACATTTGGAATGACTCCTTGATGAATTGAATCCCAATGAGGAGACACATCAATGCACATAGTGCAAACTGGGTTGCAGCTACAAATTCCTCAAAGACTGTGTTTTCAGTTTGAATGACACAGAATGAATAATTAAACACTTGGATGACTGCCCCTGTATGGTCAACAGTGAATATCTCATCAGTTTAATTCTATATTTCGCATACCTGAGGGAGTGCGAATGATGAACATAATGTTATACACCAAAACCGTAAGAACTTCCACAAAATAGCATGCGAGCAGGGCACAAAGGATAATCCTTGACTGGTTGTGCCATGCCCACACACGAAGGATCATCATTGCTACATCAAACAATGTAATTCAACTCCTTGCGACTAGACATGGTAACTTACCATCTGCAGCACAAAGGAAGGTCCAGAAGGACCATCGGCAAAAAATATCGATCGCTGTGCCTAGAGAGTATGTTAAATGCGATTAGAAAGTACTGAAAATACCGAGATAGACGCTTACAACTATTTTATTATGCAGAATATGATTAATGATTGCTAGAATGAGATAGGAAGACATACATCTAATGGCATAGAATTGAACCAATCGAACCACTATTATTAGTGCCAATGGGTAATTTGGAAAATACCTTTAGGGTTTTTGGAAGAAAGGTGCTCCCAACTAAACCATAAATGCAAGTTAGCCCAACAAATTTGGGACATTGGGTTTTTGGCGCACAAATGCACAAAGTGCTAATAAGCTAGTAAGGGCTAAATCACATATTTTGAGATAAGGCATACACAGTAGAACACAACCCAAAATAACGAATCTGAGGGTGACAGAAATCAGTATCCATGTGATGGATTTGGGTTAATGCATACAAGCACAAATGCAGTAGACACAGATGTCCATTGTTTTTTCTGTAGTTATACCATGAGAGTGCACAATATATTGGAAAAGATCTCTACTGACCCAGATGTATTCGACCTGTAGAGTCATCGGCAATCAACACATCTTTTATCGTATTACTGATCATGAACGCACCTCTCTCGGGAATGTAAGGACTGATAATGGAAGTTCAAGTCAAACGGTGAATTATAAATTGACGGGGAGCACTTACTGTAATCATATCCAACGGCGGTGAGTATTATAACTGGAAACATTTGTTGCTTGAGTCTTGACTGGCGGACAGGGGACAACGAGTGTGCATACGTGATGCATAATCACCCAACAGAATGTTTTCGACAACTAACTGCAGGTTCGAAGTGGAAGCCATGAGTACAACGTACAATGTATAAGATTGGGAGGCGAAGCTTGCAAAGAAGACAGGTTGGTGGGCTGTATATACGTCGGTAGGAGATTCTGGTGGCAGTGGGCATTCATGGCAATACCCGCCAATGCATATGGTCTAGTGCCACGCTAGGGCTGACGGTCAAGACACATGTCGTGACGGCGAAAAATCTTACCTGGTTGAATTCATCACCTCTTCTTCTGAGTGGCATTGAGCGCTTCGAGTGCGGCGACACCCAGTTATGACTTTATGAGATACATTTGATGGATGTAATACGGCAAGGAAAAAGAAGTCAGAAGACAGCTTCCCAACTTCTTGGTGGGGTGGATGAGAACAGGGACCGCCGTGCACAGACCTAGCACAATATATGATGTTTGACGACGAACCTAGTGAACGACCAGGGCCGTTTTGAGCTCACGTGCTTGAACTTTAGGATGTAGTCGACGCTCGACGCATGCCCGAATCGTGGCCATGTTTTGTGCAATTAAACGATAAGAATTTCACCCTGAGTCCACGTTCCAGAAGCCATCGACTGGAACGTAATGCACCGGTTCACGGGCGACCAAGAGCGAGTCCTGATCATCCCTCAACAAAAATAACATCGAACAAAAGTAGTCTATCATTCGAAGAATCATCCAGATCATTATTTTCGTCAGAGCACAACCTGGTGTCCATATTCGCACTCACCACTCACCACTTGCAGATCGCATACTTACGCGGCTAGAATTAGACACGTGGCGGGCACACCAAAAAACAGGGCGGTTTCCATGTCACCAAAGAAGAAACGAGTCTGGAATTTGTACTTTATGCGCGATGAGTACACATACCTGCCAACAGCCCAGTACAGGCCCAAGGGTACCCGGCCGACTAGGAAGCCTCCTGAAATTCCTTCTTCAATCTAACACTGAGAACCAGTGGGCACAAACATTAGTGAATCCACTCGCAGCACGAAGACAAAAAACCTATTAGAGAAATCTAATAAAAAGGGGCCCTCCGAGTCAGCGGCACACCAGAAGTGTGCCATGAGGAACATCACAAACAAACAAGGTGCGATGGTGTTCCTATCGCGGAGGGCATGCAAGGGGTCACGTAAAGGCTCCCTCGTTAGAAAGAGAGCGGTCTGTCCCCCACAAGCAGGACGCACCATACTCCAAGCACGAGTTCTTCGTGAGATGACCTGACACCATTAGAAGCCCTCGGAGAGTTTTCTAGAAGAATTGTGAAAAGAAAGAGAACAGTATAACTATCAAGATATCACTGCTCGGCTCGGCCAAACAGTTCTGCCAACTCATATAAAGGCTCAATGTAGCCAATCCAAGTCAGAAGCCAAATATTCATTACCTCGGCAGAACCCGTACACTTTACGTGTCACATTAAACCTGCCGTTTTTCAGTATCCATCGTCTATTAATCATTCCACAACTCCACAGTCCACGATTTCCACCTTGGTCAACTGGTGCCCGCTTCCAGAACCCTCGGACTCGATCGTTTTGACAACGTTCACGACCTCACCGAACACAACATGCTTCTCATTCGGCCAGGACGTGACGGCTGTCGTGATGAAAAACTGACGAACCAACGCGTACCGATCAGCTACACCTACCAAAATGGAAGGGGAACCAGTGTACCTGTGAGCCGTTCGTGTGAGAACCCGCGTTTGCCATAGAGGCTCGTCATGTTTATGAACAAATTTTTCGTCTCAAAACGCGACAACGGCAGGATAAACGTCATGCTAAAACGGTGCCCAGGGAATGAAAGCACGAGCGATCACCTACCCCTGAAGCGAGCGCCGTATATTTAATCACCCCCGGTCCTGTTGTGCCACGTAAATTTGCCTCCTTGAATCATAAAGTGCGCGCACACATGCATCGTTTTCAGTGTTTTATTGAGGCGCGGGACAACGCGGGAAAAAAACTGACCTCGGGAATAATGCAGTGGAACGAACTGCCCATGTAACCCGTGCCTATTACCAATTCACGAAAGTTGCGCGCCGTGAGGGGAACAGTGTCACCATAGAGCTTGAACACGACGCGCCCGGCTGGTTGCGAGCCTATATGCACGTAGGCAGAACGTGCTGCAAAGAGTCTCAACGAAACATACGAAGACGTTCGACCTAGTGGCGTCAACATTCCAAAAAAACGACTTGAGAAGGAAATACGCACTTGGCAACAGTGGCCGATGCAGTGGAGGACGCAAACCTACGAAAGATGAACGACATGAACGAGTCGGTCGAGTTTGGAGAGTTTTGAGCAAGGAGACCGGTATAGAAAGGAGGGATGAAACACGCACGTGTTTTGTTCCCGTATTACAACCGCTCGGTCCATCTCACTTTGCTAATACTACGAGCAGTGGTAGTTAATCTCCTTAATGTTCAGATGCCCTGGTTCGTCTGGATGAGACAAGAAGAGAACTTTAGGTGTTGATAGTGGTGCTTTTTATGTCAACCGCACTCCACCCAGGTAGGGACATGACCCTAAAGGAAAATCTATAACACCGCCGCACGCATGCGCATTGTCAGCAGTGCCAAGGTGCAGGGTATTCAACAGCAAGGAAATGAAGTGGGAGCGTACCGCTAGCTCGACCGTTGAGTCACCAAGAGATACCCCAGCCTTGTCAGATATGTGTCGCTTTGTCAGAGACAAAGAAGCGACCCGTACTACTCGCTACCCACGTACCTGGATACCCGGATGCATTCGATGTCAGCCGTACTGAATGGAGATGGTGCGCCATGCTAACCAGGATTGAAACCAGAACAAGGAGCAAAAGCGGGCCAAGAAACACCCAAAGAACAACTGATAAATTTATCCGATGCGCCAATCGAACCCAAAAGTTGATCCAACCGGTGTATGTGAGGAAGACCAAAGAGAGAGACACTTGCAGAAAACTGTTTTGGGTAGTTGCAGGATGGTGCGCTCCGAGTGCGGCGAAGTCCTATTATGTTATGAACCTGATACGACTGATGAATGTGACACGGCAGGGAAAAGAAGATGTAATACAACTGGCTTCGCGATGGACTGGGCGAGAAGGTGAAATATAGTGCGCTGGCTTGGCAGAGCGTTGACCACGAGTTGTTTGACCCTCACTGTCGGACCGGAGCCGTTTTGAGGTTGCTGGACGCCAACATCTAGAGGTCGAAGACGTGATTGACGCTCAAACCACGCTCAGATAGTGAACGTGTTTGCTGTAACCAAACGCCAGACGGCCTCCATACTTTCAGAGAAGTGTAATCTTCTAGATGTCGTCGACAACCACTATTTACTGTTAGCAAGCGAGTAATGCCAAAAGCGGTCAGTCGCGATCGTCCCGCACCCAAAAAGGCAATTGAACTCTCAAGCAAGGCTTGACCGTGCTAGACCACGGATGAACCGAGCGTTGTCGGAATAGTCTTCACGGTTAAAGTTTTCGGTTTTTATTTTCGAACCATTTTGTTCGAAATCGTTAAATAAATAAGGATTACATGGACAGCATATCAAGAAATGAGCAGCGAACAAGAAAAGACAACGACACAAGCTTAGGCTAACAGACGGGCCGATGGAATGGAGAATTCAAGATAACCTCTCCTTCAACACGTACCACTTCCAGAGGGGACGTTTGTCTCTCTTTCCTCTACTCTTATCTCCTCGCTTCGATCCTCACCTTCGACCCTGTCCGCGAATACGACCATGCTCAGGACATCCCTATGGACAGACCCCGACGACAATCCAAACCCAGCATCGAGCTGGTCTCCAAACCCACGGCGAACATCACATGCATAGAGCTCCCGCAAGTTCAGGATGAACCGGGGGACTAGAGTGAACACAGGGACATACTCCACCGTCCCAGCCACTATCATTTGCCATCCATACATTGGAATGACTCTTAGGCTCAACAATAAAGTCATGAGTGCGAAGAACAGAACGCTGTTTGTCCGCATATATTGTTAGCATCTGCCACTTGACAAGATTGTTGAAGGGTAAAACGCACGCAAAAAAGTACAACATGCCTTCCTTGGCGAGGAGGTTCATATAAGGGCTCAGTTTGATCTTCTTTGTTACCCTGTACGTCTGGAGTGACTCTTTGACGAACTGAATCCTAATGAGGAGACACATCGACGCAGATAATGCAAGCTGGGTTGCAGCTATAAATTCATCAAAGACAGGGACTTCAGTTCCAGCAGCACAGAATGAATAATTGAAAACTTGGATGACTTCCCCTGTATGATCAGCAGTGAATATATCATCAGTTCAATCCTATCTTTTGCATACCAAAGGGAACTTGAATGGTGTACATAATAGTAGATACCAGAAATGAAACAGCTTTCACAAAATAGCATGTGAGAAGGACACCCAGTATAGACCTAGACTGGTTGTACCATGCCCACACACGAAGGATCATCATTGCTACATCAAACAATGTAGTTCAATTTCTTGCAACTAGACATGACAGCTCACCATCTGCAGCACAAAGAAAGACCCACATTGTCCAATAGTCAAAAATAGTGATTTTAGTGCCTTGAGAGTATGTTAAATGTGATTAGAAAGTGCTGAAATTATCAAGGGAGATGCTTACAACTGTTTTATCATGAAATTTTCATTAGGATATAATTGTTGCTAGAATGAGATATAAAGACATACATCTAATAGTTGGAATTGGTGAATCAATATCATTAGTGTCAATGGGTAATTTGAAAAATACCTTGGAAGGTCCTGAGCAAATGTTGCTCCCCACTAAATCAACAGTGCAAGTTAGCCCAACAGACTTGGAGCATTGAGTTTTTTCCATACAAATGGACAAAAAGCTAATAAAATAATAAGAGCTAATTCATATGTTTTGAGGTATGGCATACATAACACTACACAACCCAAAATACCGAATCTGGAGGTGGCAAGAATTAGTGTTTATATGATGGACAAGATTGAACAGGATACATACTAGCACAAATGCAGTGGACACAGATGTCCATGGTTTTTTCTGTAGTTATACCATCAAAGTGCACCATGGATTGAAAAAGATCTCTACTGACCCAAATGTATTCCACCTATAGAGTTATTGGGAATCAATGAATCTTTTATTGTACCAGTGAACATGAAGGCACCTCTCTTGAAAATGTAAGGACTGATAATAGAAGTTCAAGCCTTATGGAGAACTATAAATTGATGGACAACACTTACTGTAATCGTATCCGACAGCAGTGAGTATTATAACTTAAAACATTCGTGACTTGAGTCTTGACTAGTAGCCAGGAGACAATGAGTGTGCATACGTGACACATAATCATTCAGCAGAATGTCTTCAACGACCGACTGCAGACTTGAAGTGGAATCCATGAATACAGCGTACAGTGTACTAGATTGTGAGGCGAAACTTGCAAAGAAGGCAGGCAGGTGGGCTGTATATATATCGGTCGGAGATTAGAGTGGCAGTGAGCATCTATGGTGATACCCGCCAGTCCACATGGTCTGTATGAAGATTGTAGTGCTATGCCAGGGCTGACGATGAAGACACAACCTATGACGGCGAAAGGTCTTACCCGAGTCAACTGATCACCCCTTCTTTTTAGTGAAAGCACTGGTGTTGAAAGAAGCAATGAATCATATCCCTATCAAGGAGATGTTTCACCAGAAGAATTGTCTTGATGACCGTGGCATTGAGCGCCACGAGTGCGGCGACACCCTGTTATGAATTTATGAGACAGATCTGACGGATGTAATATGGCAGGGGAAAGAAGTCACAACACAGCTTGCCAGCCTCTTGATGGGGTGGGAGAAAAGGGACCATCGTGCGCCGACTCTGCACAACATATGTTTGACGACGAACCTGGCGAACGACCGGGGCATTTTTGAGGCTACATGCTTGAACTTTAGGATGGGTCGACGTCCAACGCATGCCCAAATCATGACCATGTTTTGTGTAATCAAGTGATGAGAATTTCACCGTGAGTCCCCCTTCCAGACTCCAACAACTAGAACGTGATGCACTGGTTCACGGGCGAACAAGGGTGACCAAGAGCAGGTCACGATCATCCCTCAACGAAGCAACATCGAACAAAAGCAGTCCATCATTCCAAGAATCATCTAGATCGTTAGATTCGTCAAAGCACGACCTTGTGTTCATATTCGCACTCACCACTCTCCGCCATCAAATCACTGATGTGCACGTGCATACACATATGTAACACGGGCAGCTCCACGCAATCTCCACTACATCGCCACCGCAATCCCGATCGTTGTTGTTGCCGTCGACATCCTCCCGCACGGGGTCTCGACCACTCAATACAACACGTAGGCGAAAGATCAGACGGGCGAGGGTTATTTTCATGACGCCCAGATGAAACTGCACCGAGACGTCATCGACAAGGGTCAACACGAGAAGCTAAAGAAGGGAGAAGAAACGGGAGGACGTACAAAATGCCCATAAACACGAGCTGGGCTTAGGGAGAACCTTGAACGGGCATCAGCAAGTGAATCGACTCGACGGGCAGACAGACTTAACGGTGGAATGGCACCCAGGACTATACTGACGATCCGGAGGACTTATTGGAAGGTCGTCCGCGGGGAAACGGTCAGCGGATCGACAGGGGGGGGATTTACCGAACAAGTCTTACGGCGTACGTTCGAGACGCTGAGCGGACAAGGAAAGAGAAACGATGTACCAAGAAGTAGAGGCTGCCGACTCGATACATGATCTTAGCACCCACGATACGTTTGAACGATCATTGTTAGCGGAACGACGTGCCGATTAAACAAGAAAAGGACACCGGGTATTGATAATCGTGCTTCATATATCAATCGCACTTCATCCGGAAAAGTGGGGATACAATCCCAAAGGAAAATCTCCCACCATATCGCCTCATGCACACGCAATGTTAGCAAAGTCAAGGTGTATGGTATTCGATACCCTGAGCCTTGTCGGATGTGTGTCGCTTTGCTAGGGACAAAGGACAGACCCGTACTTGCCGCCCACATATTGTGACGCTTGCATTCGATGTTGGTTTAAGGGAAATGGCGCCATGCTAGTCGGGCATTCGAGCTCAGGACAGGAAGCGAGAACAGGCCAAGAAACACGCAAAGAACAGCCGATAAATGTATCCGACGCACCGATTGAATCCAAAAGTCAATCCAACCAGTGTGAGCCCGATGTATCCAATGGATGAGGAAAGAAAATACAACACAACTTACTAGTTTTGCGACGGGCGAGAAAGTGAAACGTCGGGCGATGGTTCGGCAGAGCGTTGATGACTCGTCTGTTGACTTTCGGACCAGAGTTGCCAGAAAGGCCGGTAATTGGTGTGGATATGAGCATTAGAAAGCCCATCTTCAAGGCCAAGGTCTTCAGTTTTTATGTAAATGAGGATTGTATAAACTGAGTTGCAGGATACCAAGAAATAGGCAGCGAATCAGAAACGACATCAGGAATTTTACAAGAATCCTACTGAGCTAATTTCGACTAATTCTGGCTAATTCTGGCTAATTCTGGCCAATTTCACACAATTAGTCAAAATTAGTTAAAATTTAGTTAAATTAGCCGGAATTAGCTAACAATTAGCTAAACTAAATAAGATTCTTGTAAAAATCCTGATGGAAGACGCAGCACAAGCTCGGACCAATGGAATGGAGGATTGACCACAACCTCTCCCTCAACATGCACCACCTTCAGAGAGGGCTGTTTGTCTCCCTTTCCTCTATTCTTATCTCCTTATTCTGTTCCCAACCCTTAACCGGGTTGTCTGCAAACACGATTATGCCCAAGACATCCCCATGGACAAGTCCTAACGTCAACCCAAACCCGGCGTCGAGCTGGTCCCAAAGCTCACGGCGACCATCCCATACATGGACATCTCGCAAGCCCAGGATGAACTGGGGGGCCAGAGTGCACGTCGGGAGAGACGCCAACTAGACCCTGCTCTGGATGATTCAACTCTGAAGGCGCGTAACACTTGCTGATATTAATCGACCATAATTTCTGAAGCATCACGAGGTCGAGTAGGATGTTACACCAGATGGTGACATCGACTGAGTTGTGGTTCTTTTCCCTAACGGCCATTTCAGTTTGTGAGACTGTAAGCGTTCGTGACATTCGCGTGTGTCAGGAAATGTTCTATCCATCCTTTCTGTAAGCGATGCGTGGGGATATCAAGATGTTCAACTACACGAAAGCAAATCACCTTGGGCGCACCGTTGATACTTGGACATCATACTCGTGCGCAAGTTCGATCATCTCCATCAGAGTACGCTTAGGAAAGCCTGCAAATTTGAATCCGTCGATAGGGCATCCCACCGCCACGAGTGCATCCAGAAGGTATCCCGCTTCCCAAGTGCACAAGAGTATGGCTCGCGGATTTCATTCACGCCAAGTTTGGGAGGTTTCGGAGTCGGGGTGAATTCGATCGAACAAGCCAAACCCTGTTTCTTTGTTCTGTGGGAGAGTCTGTGCTTGTGCACTCTGTAAACGAAGGCCTGCCATTGCCCACATGGGGTCGAAGCAGAACACATTGGTTTGATTAAAAGGTGCAATGGAATGTTGGAAATCCAAGCGAGCGCGAAGTCACGACCGGCACCGGACCGGAGTGATTACCGGAGG